>JANGFI010001727.1:0-26865 GCA_025758705.1 Goffeauzyma gilvescens
GGGGGGAGGGGGGGGGGGCTGGTATTTATTACCTTTTAATCATCGGGACACATCACACTGAAACACACCCCGTTTTGCGCTTCTATCTTGCTGTGACGCCCTACTTCATACAGTGTCTCATCTTCTCGCTCATCTCTCTGCATTTCAAGATCAAGCCGATCCAATAAATGTTTCGCACTAAATCTTGCACCTCGAACATCAAAGCAGTAGGCTGGAGGAGGGAGTCGGGGAGCAAGAAGGACTTTGGAAGAGAGCCAAACGACAAACGTCAGTAGCTTGCTCGCAAGCACGGGGTTAGCTAGCCTGTATGATGGGGTGAGATGGGATGGGATCGGGTGGACTGGGGCCTGTCGGATCGAGGACTGGGACTCGTGCATTTTTATCTTTCTATTTTGTAATATAACACGAATGTTCCGACAGCTGTATGGAATTGATTGTCGTCTCGCATCAAATGTGGAAAAAAAGATCATGGTGTGAGAAACCACTCGGTAGGGTGAGCCCAAAACACCGACAGGTACGTTGGGTGGCGCGGGCGTAAGAAAAGTGGATCAGTTCCGTTAATGGATTCGAATTCGAACTGGGAGAGAGAGACTGAAACAAAAGGCATAAATGTGATTTGAATTTATTTACATAAAGTGTCGATTGTGTACACGGTGCGATTTGCTCTATATTTCTAGACATAAGTCGCGGCTACCAAACCCCCTACTCGTCTCCGAACCCCTGGCCGAGCAAGTGTACGATCCCCAACTCCACCTCATGCGGCCAATTCTTTGATGAGTTGCTTTCCTTCCTCGTCTGAAAACCCAATCTCTTCCCATCGACCCTTCTCGCTATCCCACTTGTTAGCCCACTGACGCAGCTGCTCCTTTTCGTTGGTTGTCAATCCACCACTCCCGAGCGCACTCATGAGTGCTCTCAGTGCTTTTTCTTGGAAATCGACGTCTACTTGCGTACTTTCTCCATCCTGTCCAGTCGGAAGAGGACTGACCAACCTGCTCAACAAAGTCGAGAGGATTTGTCCGCCTTTATCCATCGCGATCGCCATTTGAGCTTTCTGGCCCTCGATCTCGTTGGATTGCATAAGGAGCGTATCGATTAGGAATGCGAATTTTCTTCGGATCGTCACGTCTGGGTCAGAGAGACCGTCTCTTAGGACTTTCCAACCTCGGTTATTATCTTCTGAGAGCACTTCGATTGCTCCACTCCAATGTTTGAGAGCGGCCGAAAGCGCATAGACGGCTTTACTCCTGGTTGCTGAAGATAAAGTGACGCTTGAGTCGAATGGATGGACGTTACCGATGATGGAGTAGAGAGCTAGTAACGGGTTGGGTGTCTGCTTGAAGAACGCTTCTTGTGCCTTAGGGTTGTTCTGGAGAGCCGTACCAATGATCCAACAGACCATACGGATAATCACGTCTTCTTTATCATCAAGAAGAGAGAGCAACTGAGGCCAGAGACCCATGTTCTCCAAGTTCTGGGCATTATCAATCCCCTCAATCAACATCTCGAAATCATCCAACGCGCTCTCTCGATATTCTGCGCCGTTCGTCGTGTCGAGCGCGAAAGCCAGTTTCTCTCTCATGATGACCGCATCACTCTTGCCCATGATGTGGTCCAGCATCTCGCTCGTCAGATCGTCTCTTGGCTTCACAGCGGGTGTAGATGTCGATGCCGATGTTGCGACCACCGCGTTGTCTGCATCGGAGAAAATACCATCGTTGGGGTGAACTGCCGCTCGCGGAGCCGAGGAGGAGGCAGAAGGAGTAGTCAGACGGAGATTGAGACCATCGGATGTGTTTTGCGGGTACGAAGTAGTCGAAGGTGACGCATCGCCCTGGATGGTGGCAGGTTCCGCCTCTGATGCGGCAGTGGATGGCACCGAGTTTTCGATCGACCATCGAAGAAGCGAGTTGAGTTCGAGAGGGGTGGTCATCTTGATCTGGGTTGGTTGCTGGGATCTTGGTTCGGCGTGCAAAGACTTTTTCGTCGGGAGTGGGAGCTTTCTGTGGAAGCTGCCTTGATGGAGGGGTTGGGGTCAAGGTGATGTCAGGTAGATGGGAAGATCAAAAGCGGAAGATCCGGTGATCAATCAGATAAGCCAGAATTGGTGTTAAAATTATACATTATTTCTATCTGCAACTGTTGTCTATGGGTATACATGTAAGCTTGCATTCGGGTTGGACCTCACACCTCACAAAGAGGTGATCGTGTTCCATCCAACATTCTCTCCGTTCGCCAGTCAAAACGCAAGGTGGAGGCAAGCTGGTTCTTTCCTGTGGCCGCTCCTGACCAAGAATTTGCCAGTCGCTTCTTGGCTGCCCTTCCCCTCGATCCTCACTTTCTCCCCCCCTCCCCTCTAGGAAGAGAGAGGGAAACAGGGCAAGACCAGCGACGACTTACGTCAGCATTACACGTCATTAACTTGTTCTCCAGGTGGGTACGCTCTGCAAACGAGCCGCGTTTTCTTCTGGAGTTTGCGCTCGAGTTAGGTAGCCAAGAACACGAACACGAAACGCGTGGCGAGGCGAGGCGAAGCGAAGCGATGGGAGGCGTAAGGTATTCCCAGTACACTATCGGCGTCCTCACGATCCCAGAGCTAGCACACGAGAGTGCTGTCGCCGCCATTGGGAGCTTCTCTGTACCACCCGTCCGCCTTGATCCATGAAAACTGAATCTTCTCAACAGACATTGACGAAAGAATGGCAGGAAAGAGCACAATGGACGCGATTACTCTCCGCTACGATACCCACCCCTGAGTGGTATAACATTCATTGCACAAGGCCACACAGGCAGAAGGACACACTTGTGGACACGCTTTTGCTGGTGCTTGTGATCATGATTGTACCGTTAGAAAGTCACAAAGCACTCAAGCGAATGATATGCCTATCCCGTCCCGTCGTCGCTGTGTACCGTGCACGCTTCTCCTCGGTACAAGAAATACTATGACCATAACGACGGCTGAGCACCGTGTCTTAGGTGAGTCTTATTTCATCAAATGGGTCTGCTCTATACTGTAGGTATCACCTTTCAATCTATCTGTTCAGCACACAGAACGTGCATTCCAGAGCGATCACCCGAATGCATTCGCAAGAACACACGAATACATGAGCCATGAGGTAAATTCTTGGACCGTGAGTGGTTTGCTGTGAGTGTGTGCAGGGAGTTGAAGTAAAATACCGTGACAGGTCAGATCAAGAAAGGATATTGGGGTCAAGAAAAGGAGGAAACCGAATGAAACGGAGGGATTAGGGGTAATCAGTCGGGAGTCAGCGGCAAGAGCACGGACGCAAGGGCGGGCGAAAGGGAAGGGGAAATACAGTGTGCTTTGTGTGACGTGAGAACGTGGAAAAAATAATGGAAAACTAATGCACGAATAGTGTATGTGTGTGCGAAATGTCATGATGTGTGACGACGAATGAAAGGGGCGTGTGTGCAATCGAAAAGATCTTCAGCGGTCTTTGATCCCCTTTCGGTCCCCTTCTCTCCTGGATCCGAGGGTTTCATCTCTTCCAACAGAGTACCCTTTCCTGCGACGTGCGTTTTCCTCTTCAGAGAGGGAGACGAGCACCCTCCCGACGAGCCGGCAATTTTCTCATGGGAAAATACAGCAAGGAAGGGATGAGAGATGTCGTGCGAATCTGGCATGGCTCGCAATCAGAGACGCCGGCATGCGCGGGGAGGATCCACATGGTTGAACATCTAAAGGAAGGGGTTGGCCGGGGGACGGAGGATTAAAGGGCGCCAGAAGGGCTATCAGAGAATAGAAGACAAAAAAAGACAGCAAAAGACAACAAAAGACCAAAGCAGAGAAAAGAGGAGAGAAGAAGATAAGAGTAGGGAATGGACAGATGAAATAGTACACGTAAGGCAATGTGCAGTACCGCACAGGCTTGTCCAAGAAGGAGGTACGAAGGGAAGCCAATAAACAAAGGGGAAGGAGGATCGGACGGACGGAAGATAATTTACAGAGAGGGCGCCGGTGGGTGCCGGCAATCCGGGCGACGAAGATAGAAACGAAAAATCAGAGGGGAATGCTCAGGCTGTCGCTTCAAGGTATGGAAAAGAAGTACCACACGCCAATCATTCATCTGTATAGCACCACACAAACATTACAGCGGCCGGGAGGGTGACGGTCATCGGGGAAATGGAAGGGAAAGGGGGCCTGGATAGAAGTGCGCTCTCAGGGATTGGAACGCACAGGAGAACAGGGATGGGGGCGAAGTGATTGGACTTTCAAGCGTGCGAGTGCACGGGGATGTGACGCGGTGGCGGCCCGGTCGAACAAAACAAACGAACGCCTAGGAAAGCTGAAGCGAAGATGGACACCTAGAAGAAACCCCGCCCAGGTCAATCTCTTTGAGGCATTCACGTCCACACATGTCGCGAAAGGCATGCCAAGAATCCATAAACCCACGCATCTCATACCTCCTTGTTCCATTTCGGTCACACTCATAGCCTCACACCACGTTGACCCTCGCCATCCCAGATTTATAGTCGACACAGCGGATTAATTGTCACATCCAAGCCCTCGTGACACCCACACCACTCGTCACTCGCCTCACCAATCACCAACCTACTCGTTTTTCACAAAATCTACAAATACGCAACAGGATCTTACCCCACTTGGTATGTGTCTAAACATATTTAAAACGTGATCTAGGATAGACAAGCTTTTCCTAGCAGTCAAAAGTCCCCTTGGCTTCCATTCATCATCCCCACAAGTACAGATGGACAACGCGGCAAAATTTGGTGCTTTTTGGATTTGTAAGATCCCACCGAGGCCGACATCGATCAGCACAAATCAGACGGACAGGAAGAATCTCAAGCAGAAAACAGTAAAATCCGACAAAGTCCAAGCTCCTCTTCAGTACTTCAAACATGGTTTGGAGACATTGGAAGCCGGCTGGGCAAGCCGTACCAGGTAGCATCAGTAGTCCGGCGTGAGTGGTTCAACAACAGTCTGCCTGCGCACCTCTGTTTCCCACCCCCTCCTTTCCCTTAACACTATGCCGAACAAGCTCCTCAAATCATTATGGTATTGGAATATTTTGCACAACACTGACTCCAATATTCCTATCACAACGACGACAACAACTACCGTCGATTGGCGGATTAGATGGCCGACGGTTCTCGATGAAGAATATTTGACGAGGCTGCAAAAGGTCGTTAAAGTAAGTCGGTCCGTCTCGGGCGTGTTCTCGATCCTTTTCCAGTACATTGACTTCACTAGCGACGTTGCCGATCTGATCCCCCCCCCCCCCCCGGTATTATAGGACTACGTTGAAGAAGCTTCAGATTATCGAGGTCGCTTGCCGGAGCCTAGTGAGCTCGATGCGATCAAGCAGTACGCCAAGTCTCCGTGGGTGTCTTTGCTCGTGCTCTTGATCTTTCCTTCTGTTGGGGTTGCTCATTGCTCTTGCCTATCTGCGTGATGGACAGCCAGCTGATGGGAACGATCCTGGGCGTGCTCAAGGAGAGACTGGGGAGAGGATATCCCTGGAACCTGAAGGTAAATCGGTCGTTTCCCCTTCTGAAAGTATTCGAGTTACGAGTCAACGCATCTTGACCCGGATCGTCCCATTCTCACCCTTGCTCTTGCCGGCGCCACCTCGTCTCTTCTATACTCTCCCAGGCTCTCGACATTCTTCTCTACCTTCAAACACACAAAGCACTTCCTCCTGTCGTCACCTGTCCACCCTTACAAGAACTCCTCCCCCAAGTACGAGAATTGTTCTACTTCCCCGCAGACAAACCAAAGGGCTCAGCAGTCCATATCAAATCGAAAGCAGACGACTTTCTGCGCTCACTCGGGTTCGAGCTTCCCGCACGTTGGGATCCTATTGGTGGGTTCTCAAAAGATCCCGATACGGAGACGCCAGATGAATGGAGTGGCTGGGGATGGAATCAGGCTGGATTCACTTGGGGCACACCCAATTCCAGTATGAGCTGGTCGTTTGGTGGAATGCAGGACTTTGAGCCGCCAGTGCCGTGAGTCAGGAAAGGGGTGTTTCATCAGTCAAAACGGCGGGAGCAGGAGAATGTTACGGTCTTGGCACTGACGCCATGTCAATGTGATGCTTACCTCCGATCGTGCAGACCAAAAACGGCAGCGTGGACAAGTCTTCCTCGCAGCCCAATAGCACCGAAAACGGCGCCATGGGCGACTCTTCCTTGTCATCCGGCAGAAGAAAGCCCGTTGGGAGAAGGGTATTCGATTTCGACCACGACTATCAGCCCTGGGTGAGTCAATATTGCACCTTTCTTCACCTCCTTGTGCGTTGAGGATGCTCACCCGAAACCTCTGTCCCCATCCTTCCCTTCACAAACAGACCCCCATCATGGGCACATTTAAGAGACCACGAAGCTAAGCATCTCAAGATGCTCGATGAGGCACAACGCCGATCAAGCGAGAATCGAAGGTGGAGATTTTGACACGTCGATTGATAGGTCATCACATCAACATGGACACAATTATATAGTAAGAAAGATACTGTCTCGAGGTCGTCGCTTAGTTGCCTCGCATACATGTAGTGTCAGACCATCATTTATCGCCTTGTCGTAAATCCCTCCTTGCCTGTCCCCGGGTCGATCACCAGTACCTCGTCCGTTGGTCTCCGCGGTTTCTCCGAGTCCGGCGTCTCGTCAAGCGACTTTTCAGAAAATGTTCGGTGTTCCTGGTCGGGTATTGATCCTTCGTCTGGGAGGCTGACACCCGAAGGTGCGTCCTCATACATAGGTGGCAGCGTACCCACCACCCTTGCGTACTCTTCCGAAATCTGGGAATTCTGGCCAGCGGCCATCGATTTTAGTACTGTATGATAAACCACGTGAACATTGTCAGTACACTTGGCAAGATGACTTCATACTGCGGTATTGACGATAATGAATTAATGTTCCAGCAAAGATAATCTTAGCCACTCACTTTGCCAGGTAATCCGCTCATGTAACTGTCTTTTGAGGGATCGACCAACAAATCCAGATACGACGTCCAGCGACCAGTCGTTGGGGAGCATCTCAAGAATCCGTTCTTCGTCGAGATGTAATGCTTGAGCGTTGAGCAGTGCGGCCGTCTCACGAGACTCGGACTGCCCTTGGTCCATGTAAACCTTGAGTAAGCTCATTACCAGATTCTCACGGAGCTCCCCCTCGACCGTGCTCTCGCGGCGACGTCCGAGCTCGCCCAGCACACCCCACGGCTTCAGACTTTTGATTTTGTCCGTGAGGACCATGGCAATCTTCGGCGGGACAACTTCACCTCCTTGCGTACAGTACATCTCGGCTGATACCGAATCCTTCAGCTTGACGGCGAGCAGGTTAAGAGCCTTTTCATGTTGGCCGAGCTGTTCCATGAAAGTGAACTCGATTAGCTTTCCTAGCATCTCTAATTTGATGGCTCCTACTCACCCTTCCCAGAACAATAGCGCGCTCGTAGAATAGCAGCTCAATCTTCTCAAGTCTTGTCTCCGCAGTCACAAGGTCGTAAAATGGTGACCCTTGAAGGAACAATATGGTCTTCAGGCGAACCTGTTTTGGTGGTGAGTCGTATGCCATTTCTGCGATGTACTGACAATATGGCTGGTGTGGTCGGGTGAGAAGGTATTCTTCATCTGTGAGGCGTAAAGTAGGGTTAGTGAGCATACTCGATGCAGTCAGCTTGAAAACGTCTTCTCTCACAAATCTCGCGAAAATGATACATTACTCCATCGTCGTGAACAAATTTTTCGCATTCGTCGAGGAGATATCCGACAAGCGCGTTGTGCAAGTCTCGGTCCTGTATTGAGATGAGATCGGAAGTGAGCATGTATCCACTGTAGTACACAGGCGCAAAGACTCACAGCGCTCCTACGGTGTACGACGACGTATTCTAGGTAGCGATTGGCTGCTTCGGTACTGATAGCTTTGATATCATCGATGAGAGCACGATCATCGAAATGGGCGATTGCTCGAGTATGGTCTGATGTAAATACCTGAGAAAACGAATGTTGATCAGTCTCGTCTACAATGTCTCGAAACGTCGGAGAAACGCAAACGCACCTCCAAACCCATCGTCGTGTTCTGTTTCAACAACCAGAGACCGTACCGGCGTATCGTGGTCGCATCTTCGGATTTCTGAATAATATCGAAGACTTCGCGAGCAGCGCCAGCAGCAAATGGCTGATCTTTCCGCTTGTCCACCTCACTGTCAAGAGTTCATGCTTAGTAAGGCTAGTCGGAAATATCGTTGTCTTTGAAAGAAGTTGCTTACCTGGTCAACATTTCCAACACTCGATCCGTATGCCCGAGCTGCCTTAAGATATCAAGCAGAAGGTCGGGATGATTATCCTTGTCGATGAAGGCCTCCAACTCCTCGAGCAAACACTCATTGGGCGAGCGCAGAAGTGCCAGTAGCTCATGTTCCTCTCCACGCTCGGCCAACAATTTGGCAAGACAAGTATCGACGGTCTGTTTGGGCCGATCATCAGCAACTTCGAAATTGAGACACGTTTCATGGGTACTTACAGCATCTCGTCTCTGATCGTCTAGTGAATCTTGCTCTGAACTTTTCCGCTTTGCTGAGCGAACTTTTCGGAGGTATTCGAGAAGCATATGATGCGCTATGTGGGTCATCTGTCGCGTGAGCTCGTTCGCTTCGTCGGTTGGAGAGTCATGGCCATATATCTGATTTAGTCGCTTGTTGACTGGAATATGAACCGGGGAGGGCGGATTGGTCAGCTGAAAGAACCCGACATATGGTATCGGTCTCACTTACTGGCACGATCCAAGGTGTACGATATATTGGCATCCGATGCCAGACTGGCCCACACATCAGCCACCTCATCACTGCGGATGCTGTTGCCAAGCAGCTCCGGAAATAAGCGTATCACGAGCCTTGGATCGATCTTGCTCCGATTGAAAAATGATCCAGACTCCTCGAACATTGCATCTGCAAAATATGCGTAAGCTAGACGCGCCCAGATTAGTCGAAGATCTGCGGTATGTATCGACTGAAAGATTGTGATGTCAGCGCTCGTGTTTGTGCTAAAAGGGCCCGGGGGGGGGGGGGGGTTGTTGTTGTTGTTGCTACGTACCTTGTCAACCTCGATTGTCCCTCTTTTAGCCTTTCTTCTTTCATCCCCTGCCAACCTCGCGCACTCCTCAACCTTGCCATCTTTCAGAAGCCTGTCCGCGACGAGGATCCATGACTCGGTTCCTACGGCATGTAGACTGTCCTCTGAGAAAAGCAACACCTCCACCACGGTCGTTGTTGAAGGCGTTGGGCCAGTGCTAGTAGTCGCAGAGGAAGAAGACCCGATCTCTCTCTGGGAACTCTCGTGTGTTTGCAGGGGAGTTAGTTGGCGGGATGAAGAAGGAGTAGGGGCAAAAGGCAGGGCATCGGAAAGCTCCAGCTCTCCCGCTGGCGTGACTTCGTCTTCGTCACTCGCGTTGGATAGTTCTGAGTCTACTTCCGGAAGCAGCCTAACAGCTTGCAACGCAAACATTGCATCCCTTCGTTCGTTTGGAATTAGAGCTCCATAAGGGTTGGACGATAGTGCTGTGGGTTGAAGACCGGGCGATAATTGGATAATCTGCGGATTTCGGTCACCTTCACTGGTTGACACTTTGGCAATGGAATGGATGACGATAGTGTTGTCGGCCAGGAGGGCAATCACCTTGTCTTGCTCGATAACTAAGGAACCAAAAACAATGTTAGCATTTCGTCTTCGCCGAAAGTCCGAGTCATACTCACCAAGGCTCAGTGGGGGACTCGTCCAGTCGATCGTTCCTCGAACAGGATCTCCATCCTTCGTCACAAAAACTCCCAAACTTCCCTGACCCGTGTGACTAGTAAACAAAAACTCGTCAACATCAGGGATGATGGCGATGTTCGGTCGTATGATGTCGGAGGCATCCTCCCCGCCAGCTTGGGAGATTGGAAGGAGTTCGAGGAGGTGATTCCCAACGAGGTCGACTATGCAATACTTCTCAGAATCGGCAATGCACAAGGTGTCGCCGGAGCGGAACGCGGCTTTTGGCGTTTCTGGGATAGGAATGTCCTGAAGAAGCCACACACGTTATTAGTATCCCCTTGATGCTTCCCAAGATCCTGGGTGACATTTTCATTGCGATCCGAGACTCACATGCTGGAGGTAGAGCTTGCTGCCTATACGATATAGCATCACCGTGTTTCGCTTGACGACACATAAACTCATTTCCTCCACTCTTCCCCCTGTCTCTGCTTCATCTTGGCCAGCTCTCCATCCTACTTCTTGATCATCAAGCGCCACAAAAAGCACCCCCTTGAGAGGAGCGATGGTTTGTGCCGGTGGCTGGAGCGATGGGATGGCAAGAAAGTAGAGGACACCATCGCCTGCTAATACGGCAATCTTGCCTATTCTCGGCAAAAGGTAAAGCTTGTCGACTGCTCTTCTTGGTATTAGATAGTGACGATTACGAAGAATATAAGAAGATGGTGAGCTAGATCTGGTCAGGTTTGAGGACCCTTCAAGGGTGAACCACATAACCTGACCATCCGAGGAACCGACATAGACGTTGTTTCCATATGCGGCAACACATCGGATGGTTGGAGGTCCTCCGCTTTCCAGAGACTGAGGCTGCTGGGGTTCAGGACTGGCGACCTCTGACCTTGATGGCGACCCAGATACTCCTCTGTTACTTGCTCTGCGGGTAGCTGCTGCTGCCGTGCCAGATATGAAGCCGGAAAGACGATTCAGAGGTTGCGATGCGAAGTTGGACGGTGGTATTGCGGAGAGTCCGTCTGCGAAGCGAACAAGGTTGTCAGAATACCCACATATCTGTTGATAACGAATGTAAACAGAGGCAGTATATGCTTACCTGGAGCAGGCGGTGATCCAAAGTCCATCAAATCCTTCTCCTTCAGCACATCCTGAATCAACGGCTGGACGAAGAAGTTTGGCTCCATGTTTCCCACCCGAGAGAGTCTGAGTTATCGGGAGTGAGATGGTAATGTGACGCGATTGAAAGATCGGCGGGGAGAGACAGACGAATGCAGCCTTCGGTGGGTGGACGGGGAGGGATTATATTCAGATGGCAATGAGATATAATATTCCGCAATTTGACCATTGGCGTTGATGTTGGACTGAATGGTGGTGATAACGTGATTTACAGGCGACAGGGGATCTGGTTGAACACCGACAGGACGGGGTTTAAGGCCCGCGAGATACACTTATTTGAGCTCTATCTCCCGCGGGATCTCATTCGTCATCCTTGAATCGACTCGGTCCGCCAACGCGCGCAAATCAATCCTTTTCAATCACACAAGGGGAACTAAGCATGATCGTTCGGACTTGACTGAACTGCTCGGAACTTGGATTCATATCAGGCTTGGAGAACCCCAAAAAGAAATTAAAAAGTACTAAGAATTGAATACTATATATTACAACGCTGGTTATGATTCGGTGGTCTCCATTCTCTTCAGATCTCCCTCCCTATAATGCACCTGCCCCTCCGAGTCAGACGACCCAGAAGGATTTAAGTACAGCGTTGTTATTGATGATTGATCATTTTGATCTATGAGATGGAGAAAATAGGCGAGCGAGCGAAAATGAGACTGAGGTAAGGAGGGAGCTGGCATCTGAGATGAAATTATCGACGACATCAAGACTCTATCGAGATTGAGGAGGACTCTTGCTTCCGGATCCTCGGTTTCCATTTATCGCTTCACCCGGGCAGCTTCCGCCGCATTTGCTGCCTTTCTTCTGGTTCTCCTTTCGACACTGGCACTCGAGTCCCAATCCACGTCCGCCGCGATCAATTCGGGGTGACCGTTCTTTTCGAGCTTCGAGTCGAAGAAGCCATCTCGGTATCCTCGGACGATTCGTTCCAGAAGATCCGAAGTGGAGATCGCCGGCGTTCGACGGGTAGGTATGAATCGGCCTACAAACAAAAAGACAGATTGCGAGGGGTCCTAGTCAGTCGAAGAGATACATGGAGGGGAGCTAAAGGAAGGAAAAAAAAGTAAAAAAAAGTCCAGACTCACCTTGCTTCTTGACAAAGTCATAAACATCCAAATGACCACCACCCGGATACACCATCTCGTCATGTGCGACATAATCAATCTGATATCTCTCCAACCAAGCCTGGTCAACCACCCAAGGCGCATCTGGCGCAATCTCGTCGACCCATCGACAGTGTTTGACGGATTCCATTCGTTCGGCGTGACTCATGGCAGGTGCGGATTTATGTTCTGCGCATTGCTCGTCGGAATTGACACCGACGATGAGGTGAACGTTCGGGAAGCACAGTTTGGCCTGTCGGAGTTGGAGTGCGTGTCTGGATCATTACGAAAAAAAAGGGAAGGGGGGGCTATCAGTTTGCGAAATCTTGGAAAGTCACGAAGAAGCGCTAGAGGCCGAGGCGTAGGACGGGGGACGGACGGAGAACTCACCCAAAGTGGAACAAATCGTATACTCCATCAGCGTATATCCTGACTGGCCTATCTGTTGGCGGTTCATTCGCCTTGAAATTCCTAATCACACCATCCTCGGCACCCTTTCCTTCCACGGCCCTCCTGACGAAACTTCTTATGTTCTCCTCACTCAACCACTCGGGTGGGGTCATCATTTTCGGAGGACCGACTTGGGGGGCTGCTGGTAAAGCTGAGTTGATAGAGGAGCCGACAGTGAGTGTTGCGACCGGTTTCTCATTTGACGGGTCATCTGTCGCAGCGGAGAGGACGAAGGTTTGTTGTTTCTCCCCGGCAGTTGCTTGAGAAGCAGAATTCGAAACAACAACGGGAGGCACAGGCGGTGCGTATTTATCACTGTTATGAGCGACCGAAGCGGATCGCAAGTCTCCTGTTGCTTTCGGTGTTGGCATCCTTGCAGACGTCTGTTCTAGCGGGGAAGAGAATGATGAATTCGAGGATATGGAATGAGAAGCTCCGTGCGTGGGAGGATTAGATGCTTTCGAATGGACGTGCGCATGAGGATGTGCGTGGGTGTGGGAATGAGGATGTGCGTGGTGGCTAGGATTGGATGGGAGGACGGTGGCGGCAGACTCGACATCGCCGTCGTAACTGGACGGCGAAATGGACCGCAGAGAGAGCGACGAGCCGGGGCGATAATAAGCAAAGGGAGAAATAGAAAGCCTCATCAGTTCCTTGACACTTGAATGGGAAAGAAACCAGGTAGAGCGACGGTGAGATAGGGCAGAGAGTGTGTGCGATGGGGAGCAGGTAGATGTTGGAGATGGCTCGTCCATTGTTGGATTTGAGCTCGACCGAGGCGCGCAATGCTTTGCCCAGATGAAGTCCGCAGACTGGGTTTCGTAATCCCCCGACCGACAACAAAAATATGAAGAAAAAAAAGAAGAAGCAACCAAGAGAAGATGAGGACTCACGTTGGACTCTCTGTTCCCTCACTCTGATTCCCGGCCACTTCTTGTAGTTGTTCGCTCCCTAACGCTCTACTCGCCGTCGCCGGATGCCCCCCAGCACCTCCACCGACACCGACCGACGATCCCGAAGTCTGCCGTTTTCCGGGCAGTGCTTTGAATGGTGACGGTGGAATTGAGGTAGATCTCGGTGCCAAGGCAGCGTTGACAGAGACAGCGGAGGAGGCGTCGTCTTCCATGTCGTCACCGTTCTCGGGGCCGTTGTCCTGGAGTGCGGGGAAGAAGGGGAGAAGAGAGGGAGGGGATAGAGAAGGCAGAGGAGAAGAAATGGGAGAGAGGATAAGAGGGGCAAGACATGGTGGTGGCGGGATACGGTAAATCCATATTGACAAAGATAGTAGGGGAACAGGTGTGGAGATTGGGCCGCCAGACAAAAAAGAAACAGAGAGCAAAAAGGAAAGGATAGGGAAGAGATGGATGATCAGCCGCCATTCATTGTATTTAATATATATGAAAAAGACGCAGAAACGAATGAAGAGACAAAGAGCAAGCCTGGCTAAGAGTTCACACACCCACCTCTTCACTGGCATCCCTAGACGAGCTGGTTGACATATCTGCTCTGGGCGCCTTTCGTCTTTTATGAGTCAGCGGGATGGAAGTCGACATTTTATTGAGGCTTGTGTGGGTATGGGTGTGGGTGTGGGTGGGTGTGCAAGTCTATGTTTGTATTGTGTGGTCGATAGTTGGTTATTCTGCGTCGCTGCGTCGTCCTGAGTGATTTTAGGTTCCGTTTCGTCGGGCTGATGTTTCTTGAAGGATTCTCTCCGGTACTGGTCTTATATATTTGGTTTCAATCGTATCGTTGTTCCCGGATGGTGGTTTGGATTGTTAATCGGTTCTATAGCTGATGTCGACTTGAGTATGTGGAAAAATCGACAGAAGTGATTATATTCGATCTCCCTTGATTGATGGATACGATTCACAATTCACGCTCTGCGGTTTACTTCACGATATATATTAACCGGGCCTCGATGGATTTTGTTTTCTCTTTTGAAATCTCCTGTCTGAGGTCACAAATCGCAGACGATGTGAATTGTTCAATGAAGAAACACCGTACTGAAACAGCCGGAGACGACGCAAATCTAGCGACAGAGACAAAGAAAGATACAAGCACGACGTCCAGTCGAGCTGACTGGGTGGGCGGGAATTGATCGACTCAGCAGAACAAAGTAAGAACGGACAGAACGGGTATCTCGATACTCCTGCAAATGACCTATGTACGATTGACCCGAAAGTGTGAGCAAACGCAGTCAGTCAGTCAGTCAGTCAGTCAGTCATTGTTGGCGATGTTCAATCCGGCTGTGGGGGCCATCTTGGTATCGAGAGTGACAGATACTATGGATCCCCTCTATAACCAAGACAGAGTGAGAGCAACGAACAAAGGATCGAACGTAATCCATCATCACACCACCTTCACACACACGAGCATCGTTCGTACGTGATCTCTGTCACCCCTACTTGGTGAATTGGTGATCCATCCGGCCATCACGACGTCAGCAACAACTGTAATCTCATAATCATGCTTGCTATGCAGAACATAAACACTCTTGCTCTCCCCACATCTGTGATCAGGCGCACCTACCGTGCCTATTTATCATCTCATTCTTCTTGCTCCAGCAGGGTTCAGGTTTGGTTCCTTATTGAAACGGACAGGAACAATAATGTCCGTGTCCGTGTCAGTGTCAGTGTCAGTGTCAGTGTCATTCGACGGGCGACGATAGAAATGTCGCGAATGGGGAATAGGAGGGAGACTTATCAACCCTTCCGGCCTCTTACCCCACTTGTAACTTCCACACAATCTTGCTAGATGTGCCCCCCCCCCCCCCCCCTTCCCCCCTTTCAAAGGGAACAATGAAAAAGGATCGGCTGATTGGCGAGTCCGTCGTAAAGGAACCCATAAAGACGGTGTCTCCTTCGTCCACAGACACTCCTTCATTGGTTCCCCCTTTGAATCATTGGAGCTCGACCTAGTTTAGCTTTGCAACTGACGGGGTCACATATTCTCATGATTGAAGGATTAGTTGATCGACTGAGTGACTGCGTTATTGGCGGTAACCAGCCCATACCATCCTTTCTTCACTCATCCCTCTTCGAGCATAGTCGTGTTTTTTTTGGTTTCGATTGGATCAGAAGGCACTGGTTCAACCGTGCAAGGTGGATTTCTATCGCGTGCTGTCGCAAACGCACATCACACTCTACCACATCCTTTCAAAGTGTCTGATGAAACTTGATCCGTGAAACGTTCTTCGAACTTCCCGTTAGATCCCTTTCTCTTTTAACATTACCGCTGTTGGCTTCTTTGGGGAACTCCTTTACTTCGGTTGCTAGAACCGCTCTGTTTTTTTCTTCCATCCTCCCTCTCCCTTCTTCTTCTTCTCCTTGCACCCAGTTCCCATCCCCAATGTTGTATATGTATACCCTGATCACACCACACTACCCCATCATCATCACGATCATCCTCACCTTCCCCTCTACCCTTCGTCCTCCCTTTTGTCTCTCAGTTCGGCCCTTTGTCCCGGCATCACGACAAACGCTCGACTCGATCCTCAATCCGTTCTACTGCTGTCATCCGTGAACGAATACCTACATTCGACGAGCAAAGGGCGGTTGTTATTGTTCGTATTCGAACAAAGGGGAAGCCGAAGTTCAAAGTCGGAGGGGGAGGGTAGGCCCCAGAGTTCTCAAGAACAAAGGAACGGAGAGAAAGGGAACGAACAAAGGAAAAGCGTGGCCCAGACTTTGCCTCTGACGGTAGACGCTCTTTTTCTTCCTCTAAACAGGTGTCAGGCTTGAAGTGGAAGATACCGACGACGAACGGAGCACGTCTAGTATCGAGAAAGAACAAAGGAGAGTGCATATCGCATGCCGCAAACAGCAAACAGCATCTCACCTTGACCCTGATTTCCTTCCTCTGCTTTGATACGTCGACCAAATCCGGTCGCCACATCCCGCACAATTCATCTCTAGCCAGCTCGCTATGACGACCTCTCGTACACCTTCGGTCGTCTCACACCATTCCGCTCACAGTTCTAGCTCTCGACATCGACATCATCATTACCAACATCGTCATGAGGATGATAGCGCTCCGACGCGACACACCCGCAATCGACATGCCGAGGTGACTATCCCTGTCGTTGCCCCTACCCCTCCCGCTGCACAAATACCATCACCCGCACCAATCCAGGCAGTCCCTTCTTCTCCTCCTCCTCCTCCTCCTCGTCCTCCTCCCCCTGTAATCGCATTGACTATCCCAACGATCTCAATCGCACCACCTTCATCGGCTTCTCTTCTCCCAGCCTTTCCTGAAATCCCAGAAGCCCGATTTCAAATCGAGGAGATATCGGAAACGGGTTTATCCGGGACATCTCTCGTCTCTCAACCTGCCCCTCTTCCGGAAACTCATCACCGTCCTCACCGAGTGACCGTAACAGTCGAAGACGTTCCAGAGATAGAAGTTTGTGTTAGCGAAACTCAACCAATCTCAGTCGTGGTAAATGACTCGGCTGTCACAAGTGTACCATCACGCATGCCTGAAGCACGGATGATAATCGACGAACACGAATCCTGCGGTCCTGTTACCCCTAACGCTCTTCCTCTTTTTCCTCGAGCAGAGCCGTCCATCCGATCGCACCGCACCCTGTCTGTGATCTCACTCGCATCCTCTGTTGCATCTACTCATCACACCCAAAACGCTGAAAACCCTTTCGAACCATCCACAGTCTCTGGAGATCCTCTTCCGAACCCAATGAAACTTGATAATAATCCATTCGCAAGTATACCGCGTCTGGCGCCTCCCACTTCTAAGATGACGACTTCCAATGACGGACAGAAAGCAAGACATCGAAGAAGCCTTCGAGCGACTGTTAACGTACCTGTGTTTCCACCTAATCATTCTCCACCGAATCCGGTTCCTGTCGTGCCGCGGTCGACGTCGGTGGTTCTACCTCCAGTCACTGCAGCAGCCACAGCAGGGACAAACGTTTCGGCCACAAACGTTATCGCATCTCGAGCTCCCAGTATCATTTCTCATCGAGCAGCACCTTCATCCGTCCGTATTCCACACCACACTCACGCGTTCCCACACCCTCCGGAACCGACGTCAGAAACTGCTGTACCGACTTTCATCGCTCATCATCGTAATACCAGTTCACACAGTCTTTCCGGAGCTTTCGGACCCCAAGTATCAGTCGTTGCACCTGCTTCGATTTCTCGACCTGCTTCCAGTCACACCCACACGCACGCCCCTCAACAACACCAGGGACAAGCAGTAGAAATCATCATCCTTCCAAATGAAACGACGATAACGCACCCAGTCCCAAAATCAGAAACGAAGGAGTTGGAAGCTGAGATCGAGAGGATTATGGATGGTCATAAAAAGTCGACGAGTGAGACGAGGAGCCGTATATCAGGGGTGAAGAATAGGTTTTCTAGCATTCGGCCTGTTCCAATCGGTATGTCTGTCTTGCACTTTCAATGGGCCAACGAAAATTCTACATCGCCGAAGGTTGCTCACATTCCTTTTGTGCCCCTCTTTTCCAAGTCGACTATGAAGCACTCTCCAAACGAAGCAAGTCCTCAAGAAAATCTCATGCTCCTCAGATGATACACGTTCGAGAGATCTCGAATGAGCAACCGAGCCACGAACACCCGCATGAGCACGCGCACGGACGATCCCGATCGGGGGATGCACATCACGCGCTTCAGACCCTTCATACTGTCAATGTCCACCATACTGCGAAACCGCATCATACGCTCGATGAGTCTATTTCGGATGGAGATAGACACAAGCATGACGCCTCCGAGAGACACAGTGATTCCTCCCAGCTTTCGTATGAGCCAACCGTCCCGTCTTCATATGATCATCCCGCCCACACGGCAGTGAACCGGGCTCGTCATCACAATCGATATGTCGACGTCCACCACCACCTCGACCACGATTCGGTTCATGAGCGTGAAAGCGTTGTCGAGGACAGGCGTTCTCCTGATCATAAATATGGGAAAAGGACAGAACATAAAAAAGCGAAACATGTAGGAAGAGAGTGGGTAACCTTCCTTTGTTCCGGGGTACCGCCTCTCCTTTTCTGTCTTCAGGTCGTATCAGGTTCCGTGACTGACACCCATTCACTCGTGCGCTCGTGATCTTAAGGGCGGCATTCCCACCCGAGCCAGAGAGTTTAATTAAGCGACAAGAGGATGAAGAGAAAGCAGACCGAGAGAAGATGATGAAGAGGTTAAGAGAACCACTGATGGGTAGTGGTGGATATCTTGCCATGGGACCTGCGTTAGTTTACAGGCACATTCTTCTACATCCTCGATCTCATCTCGATATGACCTGTACTGATCCGCACTACTGTTTATCTCGCGTTTGAACATTCGATTTCACACAGGATGTACAACGCTCCTCGACCTCCGTACCCGAGTCCCGCTTTAGCTGGAAATGGCGTTATTCCGCCTCTCGGAATCCCACCCATTGCTCAGATGCCTCTTATGGGCATCCACCCTCCTGTGATGCCACCAATGGTTCCACCGATGGGAATGATGGGTATGGCAGGTCCGATGATGCCACCGATGGGTCCTATCGGCATGATGGGCGGCCCAATGGGAATGATGGGAGGTCCGATGGGTGTGGGAATGGGACCGGGTATGGGTATGGGAATGGGGATGGGGATGGGAATGGGACCAATGGGCATGAACCCCGGAATGGGAATGATGCCACCCATGGTCATGGGTCCCGAAGGACCTATGAATATTAACCGACTCCCCGGGCGATTCGGAAGAGACCTTCTTGGGTGAGTCAAATCGTTTCCTGCTATGACATCTAAGACGCTGATAAATTCACTTCCTGCTCCTATAGCCGAGAGTTCTCTGGTCCAGGAGGAGTTGGGCACTCGACTGTGAGTCCGTTTTGAGCTAAATCTTGGCATACTTTCAATTATACTTGATACGTACCGTCTCTCGCAGCCTTATCGACCTCCCGATCCTAGCGTTCTTCCACCGATGCCAGGTGGTCTTCCAATTGTAGCTAGACCAGCTCGGGAAGGCTTCGATGCGTTCGGAAGACCGATCCCTCCGCCTCCACCCGAGGGTAAGTAATGGCTCTTCTAGAGCCTCAACATCGATGTTTGAGCTATCACTGACCACTTTCTGAACAGGCTTCGATGGATGGGGAAGACTTATCCCAAAACCAGGCTTTCGACCACCTATCATGACACCTTACGGCCCTGTACCTCCTCCCCCAATGCAAATACCCGGTGTTCCTTTCGAACCAGCAGGACCATCAGTGCCGCGTCCGGATCCTCAATTGAGGAGAAGACCACCACCATCACAGGCTCGGGCTGTGCAACCGGGACCTTCGGATACAAGCTATGTTGCAAGGAAACCACTTGATGAAAGATATGAGCCTAGTTTTGGTCCTAGCGATAACGGGGAGGAAGTCCTTGAAACCCACGAACGGAGACACTCACATTCGATCCGGAAGAGGCGTGAGAAGAATTAACGAGGTTTAGATTGGACTGGCTTGGTTGAAAACAGCCAGAATTGATCCGGTCATTTTGTGTACCAAGATATCATGCATGCTTTGACTACAAATCATCACACCCGCATAGGCCCTACGGTCTTGCTAGCCCTTTCTACACCTTCCCGCCTCTTCTGGACCAACGCTTGAATAGATCCGATGAGCTTCTTGGTCAAATCCCCTTTCATGTCTCTACCCTCAATGGTCGTCTGTTTCCAACACATATCAGATAGGGGTTGAAGATGCCTCAGCAGCGTCTGCTCGTATCGACATCGAATGGCCTCGATGTCCTGCTTGTCGACTTGATCCATTGGAAACTCATCAAGCACGTGAGATCGGGAGCAAGAGGCCGCTCGTTGCACGAGGAGGATCACCTCCTCTAACAATGGATATAAGTCGTTGACCGCCACATCCACATTCTTGACGTAAGAATCGATATCCTTCTCACTCCAGTGATTGACGTAGAGCAAGGCGTTGTTAGATAGCGCGATCGCCAAAGACGCGACCGAAAGATGGTAGTGGGCAGCGGGATATGGAGCCCTGACCGAGATCTTGGGTGTGAGCGATTCCGTATCACCGAGCATGCGGGGAAGAGGGAACGGGACATTAGCGTCGCCCCAGATGTTGTGCTCGACCTGCCTCTCTCCTTCAGCTTTCGGGTCTTTGACGATGGTCTTTGGGGTATCAACCTCAGCGGCGTTTGGGATACCCGATTTTTTCAAAATGCCGACAGGGTTAACGATTTGCTGGAGTGGAGGCAACATGATGGGACAATCGCAAGAACTGAGTTTTGAGGCGAGTAATATCGAAGGATGATGTGTGAGGTGGAAGTTTTCGGCAGTGGAAGGGGAAGGATTGGGGTGTGACTGGTGATATATCGAGATAGTGTCAACGGGTAGTCGAACGGCACATATGAAGAGGACAAATGTGGCGAGAATCCCCTGTTTATATACATATTGGATAGCGCCATGTCAGTCTCCCCAGCAATAAGGTTGTTGCATTACCCCCTGCTCAGGAGTGACTAGTGAAAGGAAGGGACGTGGGGGAAGCTGCGTATTGGCACAGCTTTTCGCAGATGAGGGGGTTCTCGTATCACATCCGAATAAAGGAGGCGTATAAGGCGACTTTGAGCAAGACCTACAACATTGGCTCAACAGTTGAATCGAACCAATGGCGATGCTGTGTTGGATGGGGGTAAAGTTGCTTCATAATATTCTTACAGTCGCTTGATAAATTTGGGAACCAAACGATCCCGTCTCTTGAGCATATCGGCATCACTGTTTCCGATGATGTCCCCTCCCTTTTCTCACTTTATCCATATATCTCACGTCTCAAATTTCTCCTCGCTTCCTTTGGGTATTGAACGATAGGAGGAGGGATTCCGACGTCAAAGTCTGTCCACCTCGTTTCCCGGCGAATTCCCTTGGGGGCGGTCTACTGAAGGTCATTGCCAATCCAACGCACGAATATTCTGCCTTTGAGTTGCACCCAGACGAAGGAGCCGTGACATCTTGCTTGGTTTTTCCACTCCTTCGGTACAGTGAAAGGGAGGCAAGGGACATAAAGGGGATAAATGGCAGACGAAATTCGGAAGTCTTTTGTGTATCGAGTGGAAAATCAGAAATCGACGATATATAAAACTAGAGTTTGTTCCGGTCTGCACAATTTCCACAATTCATACTCGATGTCAGACATGTTAATGACCAAACAATTCAATATATCACGCACGACACTATGTCTGATTCTGACTCAGACGACACTCTCGACCTTGTTGACGAGGCAGCGGGCCGAGATCCGATTGATGACGGCGAAAACTCCGATACCGAAGCCGTGGAGGATAGGCGTAGTGCTCATCAACTTACGACCGAATTCAAACATAGGGAATTGGAGGAATGTCTGAACCGATTTGGTCGAGCAGTCAATGTCAATGAACGGTGGGTTTCTAGCTGTAAGCCATATACGATGACTTTATCCTTATCCCCTGTTTGTCGACTATTACAGCGCAACTCTGGATGGACCAGAGAAAAATCCCAAAACACTATCACTCAGTCGCGATGCTCTTGGGCCTGTTCGAGACGAGATTAAGGCTTGGATGCGAATGAACAAGCGACCGCCACCCTCAATAGTGTTCAATAAACATGACATGCCAGAAGACAACTTTCAGGAAGCCGTCACTAAGTGTGACGGCGGGCTGTCCATCCCACCAACGTCTGATAAAGACGACTATGCGTTCTATTCCAGATGGGCAGAGACATTGGAGTATCGATGGAATTACGATTTTGCATCTTTGGAGCTTCGGAGAGCGAAACGAGGATGGAAGTGGCGCCTGGTACGAATTCGCCCAGGCAGAGGGGGCGTCGTGGTTGTGGAACCATTTATCAAGCCTCTACAGCGACCCTTCCGAGAGAGGGGCATACTATCCAACCAGTTTGACAAGCCACGAACGTCAGCTCAAGCGATGTTGGACAAGATCAGTGGTGAATCAGAGAAGCGATTCATCGGGGTGCCGGTCACCAAGGTGAGCTTAGAGAACTCAGGTGACGAGCAACTCGGTCGCGCAACCCTCTTTGGCAGTCTCCGCGTATTTCATGGGCTGATAGGAATTGTCCATCATCTTGTTTGTGAATAGCGAGAGCAAGATCACGACGAGCGAGAGCTTTTGAAGATGAGGTTTATCGAGTCTGTAAGTTATGGAAGAAGGCGACGAGAGGGGTGGAGCTGCATTCGCCTTGTGCTGGTTAATAGATAATACCACATGTGTTTTAGGTTCGAGAACATTACGGATTTCTAGGGGAGATGGTTTGCAATGCCGCCGACGAAATGCAGTCCAGTATCTTTGTCATAATCACCATGCTGGCGTCCATGTGGCTGTTGGTGTTTACGTTTGGACCTCCATCGCTCGTGCCACACCTCTCCGAATTTGTCGTGGGTCTTCTTCCTTTGCAAAGCTCCCTCCGAGGTGTTTTGGCGATGGCAAAAGAGCTCCAGATGCGGGATCTGGAACAGGATGTCCTGAAAGATCTGCCAGAACCTGGCAATTTAGGGGGGAACGTCCGTCAATGGTTACTGTACTGGCCATTCTATCAAATGACAGCGTGAGCTAGGCGAGCCCCCCCCCCGAGTCTATATCAGCAGCAATGACTGACGATCTTCTTGTGATAGTATGCTTGTCGGATGGGTCAACATCACCCGACCCTCTTGGTATCACCTCGTTGTCGGCTGTAGAACTGCAGTACTTTTTCTTTGCGCCAGTCCATTTTTCAGCGAGAATTTCACTGTGAGTCATTGTGCTGTTCCTAGGACGACTCCAATATGACTGATGGGGTTGATCCTTCAGCATGAACTCACCAGACAAGCACAACGGAAGAGGTTGCGTGAGTTTGACCTATTTCATGTTCCTGAAAAGACCAAAACATCGTTTTGACCGAGTTTCAAACCTCCTCCTTCACTTTTCATCCGATTCACAACAGTAATACGCATTTGGGCCAAGCGAGGACAGCGCCTGGCGGACGCGGTGATTTTCAAAGACGAGATGCCACAGCGCATGAGTAGCAAAGATACGGTCAAAAAAGCCGGTCCCAGGCAGGGCCTGCACAAACTGTCGGCGAGGGAGCCTCGGGCGAAGATCGATCGAAAGATCCTTGAAGGGAGATTGCTCTGTGGTTTCTTTGAAGATTATTACAAAGGATCGATCAATTCGGGGAGTAGTAAGTGGTCTTATCACGACAGTAATTCCTTGAAAGACGGCTGATGATAAGGGAACGTTGCATTTCAGAGGGAGCGGGTACAATCAGTAGCCATTTTAAAAAGCTACGCGGCACCATAGTCGCAGTGCAAGGGGAATTGAAGAAGATGCCAGAGGCGCAATCTGGGACCAAGGAGCAGAGGACTAGGCTGGCTGAGTTGTACTCACAAATTAGTGAACAAGTCGACAGTTGTCAGGCATTCACGCGAACTAACGATGGCTCGAAGGCCTTTGCAGAGATGCTGAGACATCGGTACGGTGAGTCAAACCGTTGCCCGTCGAATGCGATTCTCATTCTTGAGTATATCATGGGAATTTCCTTGGTTGAACCGTCGGATTCCCCGCAACCTGGGCTGGCTTGTTCCCTCACTAGGTGCAACTGACGAACAAATAGCGGAGTACATGAATGCAAGAGCCTACGAGCTAGGAATTATCTCCTCCAACGAGCAGGGACAAGGACGAGCGAGAACGTACAGTCGTGACCTCCAGAAACATTGGACAGACATGGTGAAGAGTGTCTTCATCAAGCCTAATGTTATCCGTCAGGCACTGAAGGAAATCAAACCGCCGTGAGTATTACGAGGGAAGAGTTCTTTATCGACCAAGATGGTTTAGTTGTTTGGAGGACTGACCCTTGTCTTTTTCTCTCTCGCTGTCTTCTGTTACAGATGGGAGCCTGGATACGTCCACCGGCCCTACTCTATTAACATGCCAGACATGACAGCGGATTTCCAAGCCATGTTGCATGGTGATCTAGCGGCGAAATCGAAGCTGCAGAACCCAACGTTCCAAAATGAATGGAACCAACGGTTGCGGTCTATCGGGGTTGAGAATCCGACTGCATCGATGAAGCCCTGGGAGCTAAAATACGAGCACGCGAAGATGGAAGATTTCACAGAGATGATGCCGAGTCGAGATGGAGGAAGGGACCTTGGAGGTAAACCCTGGGCGAGGGACTGGTTCGAGAAGAGACCACTGAAGAGCGACGGTTATTACCCAGATACTACATGGGGGAGTCATGCGGATTAGCCGGTATCCCTCCTTGTACGTAGCTACCTGTCCTGTCAGCGGGCTTTGTATACAACTCTTAGTCTGTAGGTTAGACGAAATTGGTTGCCCGCATGTCTGCTCGTCGACCTGTAATCCAATACATTTTGCCAAACGGTCGTGTGTGTACCTTGCTGCCCTTTTCCCAGATCCATTCCTTGCCTCCAATGGGAGTCTTACCCTCGGCCCGGAGCTGGTCTTCCGCTTGACTGACGAGGTACTTTACCTGCAGCCGACGACGAAAGAAGAAAAAAACGCAAGGTCAGAAACGTATGTTCTCGCCGCTTCAAGCAACGATAAGAAAGAGCACGTGGTAGAAAGAAAGCCGCGGGACAACGTACATGTTCAAAGCTCCTCGTCCTCCAAGCACTGACGTACCCATCGACTACCAGGATGAATGGGATCACCGGCACGATATAGGTGAAGAAGAGTTGAGCGAGCGTCGGTCTTGGGCGTAGAAATGGGGTCATGAGCCAGCAGAGGGGGAAGAGGAGGGTGATAGTAATCAATGAACCGAGGTCGAATTCTTGGAGTTCGAAGATACTGTGACGCGGTGAAGAGTGAGGAGGGAGAGGAGAAAAGAGGTTAGTCTGGCGGGGCGGTGGGGTTAAGGTGGCGTGGTGGAAACTGTATATGTAATATGTTTGGTACGCACGCAAGACCGTCCGCGTTCTCCATCGCATCCTTTAATACCCTTGTAGCGGACTCCTCGTCGAAATGATGAAAAGCTAGAAAGAAAGTTCGAACGTGTTTTGTCCGACGTTCCTGCACGCTATGCTCTTCTTTTTCTTTTCTTTTTCTCATTTCCACCAATTCTTCCATTTCGTACTCTTCTTCACGTCCATTGTGTTTCCCTGATCGTCCGCTTTCCCGCGCTCTGCTGTCTCTCGAAGATATCCCGAGAAGATCCTTGGGTGCCCGTGTCGCATCGACAGGGGTCGGAACGTAATTCAGATTCGAATCGGATTGACAGATCTGAGACCAGATCTCAGGATGGGGTTGAAGGTCGGTTAAGAGGAAAGGGATTGGTTTGGGTCGATTGTGGCTGTGACCGGCGGGGCGAGCGTGTAAAATAAAAGAAGATCGGGTGGTGCGAATGAACGAACGAACGAACGAAAGATGGACAGGAAGTGGGGGTCAGCGTCGTGTAACGCTCACCAGGGGATCAGGTCCACAGCGAAAGCAAGACGATTCGACGATCAGAGGAGCTAGGAGGAGGAGGAGGAAGAGGAGGAGGAACTTCGAGTATTGGGTTTACCAAGAGAAAAAGAGCGAGTGTGAAAGCCAAATCCTAGGCACTCAAACACTCAGACTCAGACTCACTTGATCTTCATCTCAATACTCGCAATCGGTCCGCCCGCACCTGAACAGAAATCAACGATAGCAAACGGTTGTTCCTTGTTTCCTTGGCCTACTACTTCTGCTGCGGGTGCTGCCGCTGGTGACGACCGCTCCTCCGCCCTCTCTACCAGCCCTTCTAACACACCGACACATCCCTCCGCCGGACTCATGCTCTGCAACCCGAGGAACCAGAACCGGTTCGTCCAGGCGATTGCTAACATCGAGACGACGCCTCCGTGGATGAAGGCGGGTGTGAAGGGTTGTTCGTGTATTTCGAGAAGACGGGGACGGAGGTTGGGCTGGGGTGGAGAAGGCGAGGGGGAGAGGAAGGAGGAAGGGGAGGGGGAGGGAGAGGGAGAGGGAGAGAAAACGGATGAAGAGGAGGACGAGGAGGAGAGTGTGGAGGAAGGTGACGAAGACATGTTGGCGTTTGCTCCAGTCTGGTCTGGTCTGGTCTGGTCCCGATGTGATTTAATCCACCAATCGCGCTCCCTTTACGAATCAGTTGATGTTTTTTTAGCTTCGACACGTGTGTTTTTCGTCAGCCGATGTCGATGTCAATGTGTTCGATAGGATAGAACAAAAGAGAAAACACAAGGAGATAGGGTAGGAGAAAGAAGAAGAAGGAAACAACAAAGAGGGTAGGATAGGAGATAAAGAAGGCGAAGAAGAGAGGGGGATAGGAGATAAAGGAGGCGAAGAAGAGAGGGGGATAGGAGAAAAGAAGAAAAAGAAGAGAATTAGAGAAGAGGATAGGGCAGGACAGGACAGGACAGGACAGGACAGGACAGGACAGGACAGGAGA
>JANGFI010001728.1:0-26878 GCA_025758705.1 Goffeauzyma gilvescens
CCTTTTTGTCCGGCGTAATCCCCCGGCGGGCGGCGGCATTTAAAGGGGCGGGAGGGGTGGGGGGGGGGCAAGGGGGGCGATCTGATCTCCCTGGGAAGCCCAAGCCACGCGCCTGGGGCGTAGGCGTACACGGACACGCACAAGCACAGACGACATTACCACGCCGGGCGGGGAGAGGGGGGTAAAGGGTGAAAAAGGGGTGGCCGGAGGATTCCGATGCCACGTGTCAATCCAATCCAATCCCTTTCCACACCAATCCATTGATTACGTCAGAGAGAGAGAAAGTTCCCCCCCCCCCTTTTTTTGTCTATATCCCCATTGCATTGATCACGGGAAGGCGACGTGGAAGTGTGTAGCAACCCCGTCAACACCGTCCCAATCCTCGTCACAGTGTGCGTGGAGTGTTCGGGGACGAGCGCGATCAGGTTCAGTTGGGCCCATTACTTGCAATTGGAGTTCGTTCTTGCCACCCCGGTTTCCCTTTTGCCTTTTGCCTTTTCCCCTTTTCCCGACCCCAACCCGACGCGACCCGTTTGGGTTCGGGTTCCGGTTCGGGTTCCGGTCTCTTCTCACCTCGTCTCGTCCTCCTTTTAAGATGAACAAATCTCACGGGTATTGACCCTTGCCCGAGTCCACGTCGTTCACGTCCACGTCGACGTCCACGTCCACGTCCACGTCATCGCCCCCTCGTTCATTTCCATTTCCATTTCCACTGTCGGTGTCACGACGGTGGACCCCTACCTATTGTGGTTGCCGTATCACGACGCTCGTCCCTATTGTCGGTTGGCCGGTTCGACCAGGCTTACCTAAACGCCTAAAGGCAGATAGAAGATGGTCATCCCGTCTCAGGCGACCCGGCGACCAGGCGAGCAAGTAAACATACATCAAATGTCAATTCATCCAGGAGTGATATAAAATGCATTTTGAATTAAATCATAACGGTCTAGTCTTCACTTTCCCCGTGCTGTCCTTGGTTCACGTTACATTGTCCCTTTTCACGTCTAAGCCGTGTGTCTTTTAGATGAATTATCTACTTCCGCAATGTAAGGCGATCGAGCCCTTATGTCGGAACCAGACGCAGAGGCAGAGGCAGAGACAGAGACAGCGGTGGCTGTCGCCGTGGCGATACTAAATCCTAATGGCCAAACAACGAACCACCAAATCTGCCTCGTGTAATTCCCATGAGTCAGAGACTGGGATACTAGATCTTTCCAAAATGTGGCGGCTCTTATGCAGGAAGTGTAGGCGAGCGCGGACACGGAGCTGAGGAGTGGTGGCGGTGGCGGTGGCGGTGGCGGTGGCGGCGTTCCGGCGCTGAACAATGACGTAACCAAATCAACAAGTCGAATAAAGAGACTGTAGAGAACGATCGGGTTCCACATGCTCAAGAAGATGACGGCCGCTCCTAGACCCAGGCTTGAGACGATGGGCCGGCTTGTATATCTTCTTGACACCCTCGGTCCATTCCCGCCTTTATTCTCGTTCCTACTCTCATCCTCACTTGCGCTAGCTCGCTCACGCTCGCTTCGTTGGACGATGTAGTAAGCAATGTGCATCAGCGGCACCAAGAGTACTGCGGCCAGAACAGATTGTTGGAAATTGATCATAGCGAGAGCGGAGATGAGCAGACCGGTGAATAGGTGGGCGAAGGCGGTGATAGTGAGGGGGAGAGCGGTGGTGGTGGTGGTCTGGTGGGAGATCATCCACCGTTTGAAGACGAGGAGAGAGATGGGTGGAAGAAGGATCCATGTGATGCCGAGAGCGGTCATGTACTGAGAGGGTCGGTTACACGCACACGAAAACACAGAGAGAGAGAGAGAGTTCAGCTCGGCTAGACAATAACAAGCTGTTTATCCGAAACTCACCACGTCCACTCCAAAGACATCCCATCCTTTGCTCTTCAACAACAGGCGATCCGATTGCATTCCTGCCCAGGCGATCGCCATCACGCCTACTGAGAACTTGATAGCTCGACCAAGATCCCTACTCCTTCTCGTCCATTTCACCACTTTCGACTTCCCATCCGCACACGCACCCATCCGCTTCACAACCCTCTTCTCCCACCCAGCGTCGATCCACATCCTCAACCCCCCAATCGTCACGCTTGCACCCAGTAATATCGTGCTCGGCAGGTAATTCCCGATCTTGATAAACCATCCCGGGCGCGAGAAAAGGTAAAAGTGGAACGAAGCATGTAGTCGTTCGAGCAAGTTGTTCATCGATCGACAAGTACTTTCAAGGATGATACCCAATGCGTGGAAACCATGAGGACCATCTGCGGGCTCAGCGAAGAGAGTGAGTGCGTCGATTCGGTATTCGGCTAGGAGTCCGTGAGAACCACTGAAATTGCCGATGCTGCTGTAGCGAAGATCTTCAAGCAGATTCCGGGCATCACGGATGTAGCTCCGAGCAGTAGGTGTTTTTAAGAGGTCCTTGGCGATGGCGAGACCCCCAAAGTTGACGTCGGGTGGCCCGGCAAGATCACCAGGGATAGAGTGGAGTTGAACAGGACATTGACCTGTGTACATCGAGATATGACGGACGGTGTTGATGAGATCCTGATTCGGTAAGGCACCATTCACGCCCTCTACGGTTACGAAAGAAGAGACGCAGCGACAATCAAAGACCATGTCAGATAACGAGAAATTCACAAGCGTGCGGAAATAACTCTTATCTCAGTAGATGAGGAGTCGGATACTTACCATAATAGAGACCAAGGTGAGAGAAAGAGTGTCCCGGGTAATCGATGTTGAGAGAAGCCCAGATAACCCCCTGAGGAGCGATTTCCAGATCAGCATATTCCAGGCCAGACACCTCTCTTCCATGATACGCAGCCAGAAAAGCGTTGAGACCCTCGGAATATTCATCCCCAAAAACGAAGACGAATTCTTTCGCCCAGTGGTTTTGACCTGTCGCAGAGAGCAAAAGCGATCAGATAAACAAAAAAGAAAGATAAATCCCCTTTCCATATGGTATCCTTCAGATGGACCCACCTCTCAAGAATCGGGCGAAAGCCATCAAGTTCGCTATCCCTCGAAGATTCGGCCCGCCGGTTAGGGATCGCCAGTTGGCGGAAAGGAGTATCGTTTCGGTGGCAGATGCTCGAGGTGGTGAGAGCACCGCATAGGCGGTCGAGCCGGCATTTACCGCCTGTAATTCGATTGGTCGGACAACGGGTTTAGTTTTTGATACTATCTTTTTTCGAACCATCACAAGTGGGCTGCTCACCATATCAGGGAAGGCATAGGTATATTCCATCGCCGATGCCTCGAGGCCGTATGAGCCAATTTGTTCCACAATGTAATTTGCACGTCTGGAAAAGTTGAACATCAGTCAGGAAGTCGGAGCGCCGTAATGTTTGATCTGGGTCCCCAACTCACTCGACGGCAGATGCATTCCTCTCCCACAAGCTTTCCACCTGAGCAAGTATCACATCCGCGACGTGGACGTCGTCCCAATTCCAATATGTCGTTACTTGTCCCGGTTGGATTGCGTTTTCATCCAGGAAAGTCGATCTGCCGATCTCGTCGACGGGGATGGCAAGAAGCCAGGTGAACCCAACGACAGTTAGAAAGGCTCTTTGGAAAGAAAGGGAGGGAGGGTATGTCAGAGACTTTAAATTGCTATTACCAGACTCAAGAACCAGCACCAAACTCACTTCAAGGCCCAGAGATACTGGTGAATCTTCCCACCGACCTTGTTCTGGCGAATCACACGCTTAATGGCTCCTTCGGCCTCGTTTAGGAAAGCCAAATGCGACGTCTGCTTCGAGTTCGCTGACTTGTCGTCGACACCCGGAACTGACGGCTCATCGTCCACCAACGTCGTATATTGAACCACGACGAGATCGTCCACCGGTTTTCGGAGTCCCTTGAGCACACGGACGACTTTGGCTTTCGCCTCTGTCCTCAGCGCTGCCCCAAGGATATCAGTCACACCCATCCCACCTCCTAAACCATAAACCATGCTCGCCGCGTAAAAGAAATTTGCATTACCTGTCCCAGTGACGAGCCAGAGGTCGTGCAACAGCGGGAGAAGGACGGATGCGTATAAATTGAGACAGAAAGCGAGAAGTGGGTATCGCATTTCTTCCCATATTTCGGGACAACAACCGAGGAGGCCGATCCAGAGAGAGGCGTCACCGACTGCTGGGTAAGTCTTGGTGACGGAGATGACACCGGCGAGTACTAGGAGAGCGTAAAAAGGGTTTTTACTGGCGGGTCGGACAAAAAAAGGACGAACGGTTGAGTGGAACGTAATATTTCTCTTTGTTCCTGAGAATGCCTGTCTGCAGCGCTGCTAAGACCCGAACTCGAAGGAACCACTTACTGGAGACGACTGCAGACCGGTGCGACATAGACGAGGGTATGAAGCTGTGAAAGTATTTAGCGAGCGATTAGCACCTTCACATCGAGCAGGAAGTAAATCGACGGCCGATTGGACTTACGTGATAGACTCCGAGGAAGAACAGCCTGAAATGTGTAAACATTTCTGTGAAGAAATACCACGCGAGACCGACGTTGGGTGTCAAATCAGAGACGTTGAGCCTGCAGGACCAAAAGCACACCGGTGGGAGAAAAGGAGGAGAGGGCAAGGCATTCCTGATTGGGTCAGCAGTGTCACGCGGCTTGCGACCCGAATGAGAGTCGCGAACCGCGAACCACGAGCTACGGACGACGATAACTCACGTAGTCATCCAAGTATATTCCACCCATTTTCCACCAGGAGAGACCATACATCCGACAATCGTCCACGCAGCAAACGCTACCAGGAAACTGACCACACCCATTGCTACCCGTCGCCACGTCCGTTGCTGAATCTGATAATCGCGTGTTCTATGGCTCCGGCTCGCATGCAGCATCATAATTGGAGCAAGTAAAAGAACAGGATAGAGTTGGAGATGAGTCGAAAGAGCGAGCAAGGGGGCCCAGATCCAGGTAGATTCTATATATGGGAGTAAAGAATGACACAACGGGGCGAGGTAGGAGCGGTAAAAATTAGCATTTCAAGGGCTCTTGCCTCTTCGGTTGTCGCCGTCTTTCAGAATATGTTGAAAATAGATGTAAGGGGACCGGGGCAATGAGATCTTACCTGATGCCATAGCCGTGGCGATGGCCCAGAGTAAAACAGAGTTCTCGATCGTTGTCGTTGATCTTGCAAGGCAAGTCAGGATCGTATATGGGTTCCATAGGTACCTACGGGAAACAAGACGCATGGGCGCAGTCGAACGAACTTGGAGATGGTCAGATTTGTTTTGTTTTTGGTTCGCGTGATGCGGAGACAGAAGACGGGGCAGGGGAACACACTCACAAAGCCATAACAGATGTATCCCAATTCGACTCAATCCTCTCCTCCTCCTTCGACGTCTTCTCATCACGAGATTCCCAAATACTCTTTAGCGCGTAACCCGATGCTAAATCCGCTGTAACCCACGCTAAGCTCGTCACAACTTTACTCTCCATCAATATCCCTCCGCATATTGAGAAGACCCATAGATATATCGGTGAATGATGATAGCTTCCTCCTTCGTATGGATCTCTTTTATGCCCATGTAAGAACACACTTTCTTTTAACCGTCGGAAAGACGTAAATGGTGTGGCGAGTTCATGGCGGTTTTCCAAATAGTTGGGGAGTGAGGTGGATGTTAAGAGGATGAGGCGGAGAAGGATTGCGAGGGCTGTTAGGCTGTGTTCTCGGAGGAAGGAGGAGAATCGAGATCGTGGAAGGTCATTTTGATGAGATCTCTGATCGAGGTGGTGACCATTCTTGAGAGCGGTCTTGGGAAGGGGTTTACGAGGGTTTGAATAAGGTTCCACCATCCCAAGGATTGTGGTCAAAGAGACAGACACCTCGACCAGGGAATGGGAGAGCAGTCAAGTGTTCAGCAAACCTCGCTAATTATGAGGCCGCTATTGTATATCAAGGTGGTCGGATATGGTGGTTTTTGGGTGAGCTTGGATTTCTAACGTGATTCAGGTAGAATTATCTATGCATATCTTTCTGTAAGTTCTTGTAAGCAGGACTCCTAGAATCTAAAGGGTGTCTCTTTTCAATGCTAGCTGCTTGGATTGACAACTAATCGTCTCCATTCGCGGGGTCATGCGAGCGGTACGCGTGCTTACGCTAGGGAGTTAAGGGGTAGTCACGTGATGTCTCATTTAACACGTACTATGTATCTCTCTCCATTTTCGTCTTGTTCTCGTCATGATGTCTCGAAGCTGAATTCTCGACCTCCAAAACCTTCTCATCGCACTGCATGTCAGCACAACCCGGGTGAAAATGCTGATACCGAATATACTACAGCCGCCAACGGCCGGTAGTGAATGGACGGACTGTCATCATTTCTTTCCGTCCGACGTTTAAAATTCGGTGTCTAGCACCGGACGCGGCGTTTTTAGGTTAGTAATGTTCAGCGGTCACTCCGGATTCGTTTGTGATCGTTCCCAAGCGAATCAGTCAGCAGTCAGTCATCCAGTCATTTACTCAGTCAGTCAGTCACACCCTTGCGAACTGTCATCCCAGCTCTTAAGATCGCGGGTGATGCGGTTTCAACAGGGATTGTTTACTATGTGGGTCGAGATACATGAGGGGTGGTTCAGAAACTCAAGGGCCGTGACCACCTTTCTCACCCATTTCACGTGCTGGTGACCGCCAAAGCCAAACGAGGGAAAGAGGGGGGGGGGGGGGCTCCATCCCCTTTTTTTCCCGGTTTATTTTGCATGATTTGTCCGCCGTCTTGCCCCTTTTCTTTGCGAATCGTGGAGACCCCAACTATTATCAGTGTCATCTTTTTTCCCGCTCCGTCTCCCTTGCCCTCTGCCTTTTTCCTTGTTCCGAACCGAGGTTGTCTATGACGTCGGACCGGACAAAGTAAAGTAGTAAGTAACAGACGGCCGGCGTTCCAACCCGCTCGGGAAACAACGGTCAAGGTGCTCTTTACATTGAATAGGGGAAAGGTTCGGGTCACTACAGTCACGTATGATAAGAGATCTCTGGGACCCAATTTCTTCATATTCAGACATCGGACTTCCCTACCTATATCTACCTTGACGAATATACCATCTGATCACCAGGTTCTTCCTCTTCCGAATCTCGTTGTTCATTGTTTCCATCAGGTGATTGCAAACAAATATCTAGTCCGAATCCTCTCCATCTTAGCCTCGGCATCAACTCCCACTCGGCGAGCTTCCCCATCCACCACCATCATAAAAATAAAATAAAAACGCACGGCCATGTCGTCCTCTTCTGCAGCAGCATCAGCAGCATCTGCCTCTCTCCCCATCATCCAAACAACCGCTCTTCTCCTCTCGGCCTTTCTCTGTCTAGTCAGCGTCCACAATGAGGGAAGTGCGATGAGGAAGCAGGAAAAGGGAAGTGGAAGTCAATGTGAGTTGTGGCGTGAAGAGTGCGGGAATCAAGTCCCAGGAGAAGGGTTATTAGCGTCGACAGTTCTGCCATGTCACGGGATACTGACCTCCGCTTCTTTTTTATCTCCCGTGTAACGAATTCTTTATGGTGTTCTTCATTCTCAACCACTCGTTCTTGCCTCACCTCGGTGTAATGGGCCTCGTCCACTTTTCAATCTCTGCTCTGCCCTCCCCTCTCTCGCCTTCTCATCCCACCCCCCTCCAGCCAACACCGGTGGCTCAGGAGCAGGTGAAACCCTCATCCGCGAACCTCTGAATGCGTCCGAAGCCGTCCAAATGGTCGCAGAGGAACAAGAAGAAGAGCTCTTAGATGAGGAGGAAGAAGGACTTACTGTTCCCCTTGGAGCACCGAGACCGGCGTTGATTATCGTTATGGGACCTGCTAGTTGGTGAGTCCACCAGAAACAATGCTGTTCCTCCGCATCCCTATCATAGACAAGGATATTACTTCGTGAAGGGGATCAACATTGGATCTGAAATCTAACACTCCGTTTTTTGTTTTATTCGGTATTGCTTTCGCTAGCGGCAAATCCACAATTGGTCTCTCCCTCTCTCGAGCCCTTTCCATCCCATTCATTGATGGTGACTCCCTCCACCCAAAATCCAACGTTGACAAAATGGCGTCTGGTCAACCTCTCAACGACTCTGATCGACTCCCTTGGCTCGCTCTCATCCGAAGTACAGCCGAGCGAGTCTGTCGTGAAGAGTGGCAGCGGGGGAGCACCAGTGTGGCCCAAGGAGCAGGCGTAGCCAGTGCAGTCGAGATTGGAGCGACGGCGGAATTCGAGTTTGGTCAGGGTGAAAAGTGGAAAGAGGCGGCGAAAGAGGCGGCGAAAGATGGAAAGAAGGAGGAGGCCCCTGGAGGTGTTAAGGGGAGCTTGGGAAGACCGGCTGTTATTATTGCTTGCTCGGCGTTGAAGGAGTATTATAGAGATATTTTGAGAGGTACGGTGGAAGCAGAACCACCAAGTGCCGATGATCTCGTGAGTTGATGTTTTATTACTGCTCTCTCTCCCTCTGTATCCTACTCTCCGACCCTCTCCGATTTCCATTGTGCGCTAGTCACTCCACTACCCCCCCCCCCCGGGCCCTTCCCTCGGCTTTATCCTGCCTCAAGTGATTTGTTCGAGCATGTGTAACTGACCTTACATAACCTCATTTCCTCCCATACAGCCCGAAGGCAAAGGGCTCAAAGAGAACGATGTCCTATACCCCGCTACAAGTCGACTAGACACCTACTTCGTCTACTGCAAAGGTTCCAAAGAGCTCCTCTGGAACCGAATCAACAACCGCAAAGGCCACTTCATGGGTGCTCAGATGCTTGAGTCTCAATTAGCGGTGCTTGAAGATCCTACAGGTGAAGAGGGTGTCGCGGTTGTCGACATCTCAAAGACACCTGAAGAGGTGACTGTACAGGCTGTCGAAGGGATCTTGAAGGTGGCTGGGCAGTGAGAGGTCTTTCTGTTGCCTTGATGATATTGCAACCTATCGCACGACATTGCATCGCTATTGCACGATCTAAAGAGGATAGATACACATTACATAGAACTATTTCTTTTGAGGATTAAGACTACATTGACAAATGAGTGAGAAAAGGAAGAGCACAGAGAAGCTATCGTTTTTTATCTTGTTCCTCCTGCACTAAGCGTGACCAAAATGTCCGGCGCCTTCTGTAATAGCGATCATTAACTTCTGTCGTAAAGCTTCGTAAGACGGGAAGGAAGGAAGGAGGAGTTCGTTGAAGCAGGTCGCAGAGGAAGGCAACACATCTTCTCGGAAAAGCTGCAAGGGGGGGGGGGGGGAAGTAAAAGGAATGGTACGCGGGGCATTAGCAAACATGGCTAGCTAAAGGTGAGAATACGTTTGTCAAACGTGAAAACTTACCTTGTGAATCTGGAATGGTTGCAGACCGGTGCTTCCTTGTAATTGACTGAAGCCACCTAGAGGTACTCGGGAAGAACTGGTCACGAACATCAGGAACCTCGACTTTTCTTCCTGAGACATGCTTCGCAGTGCTCGCCAGAACCAGGTGATCTCCGGGTCCGAGTTCTTCCATCCATGCAATTGAGTGGCGTTCTTGAGTTCATCCACGTCGACGTTTGAAATACCTGAAATGAGCAGCTCCAGTTGATCGGGGTCGAAGATGGAAATCAATTTTCTAGGGATGATCGAGTAGAAACCATCGAGGAACGCGTTCACTTGTTCCTTGATACCGGCTTCGAGTCGGTGCTCGCAGACAAGTCGGACGTATTCAGCCTTGTTCTCCTCGGTCACCGCAATCTTGGAACCATTCTCCTTCAAATCGATGACCTTCTTCGCGCCGAACTCTTCGACTTCCATTGAGAAATCAAGATCGATCACGTCAGTGATGTCGTTGTCCAACATCCACACCAACGACTTGTGATACTCGGGGTCTACACTTTCAAGATCTCGAACATCGACCTTGCGGCCGAGAATCTGCTTGTAGAATGATCGGCTAAAGTAGGCGTCGAGCAGACGACCATCATAGATAGCCTTGCCGATAATGCGGCCGACAAACTTGAAGTAACTAAGATGTTCGGCGTTGACCCAGGATCGCTGGGAGGGTTGGTAAGTGCCTTCGTCCGCGGCACATGGCTCGAAGAGGCCTGGGAAGGGTAAAAGAATTCAGGTTAGTGTTGTGCTTTTAATTGGAAGCATAAATCAGAATAGAGTACAGGATGATGACTCACAGTATCCAGGGTTGAAGATCGCACGAGCCAAGATACTGAACCACTCTCGTGTGACTCCACCTGCATCGACTCCCTCCTCGTTATGGAATTTGAGGCTTAACTTGCCATACTTGACCATTTCGCCTGTCTTCCCCTGCAAGGCTCGATAAGAGTCTTCGAATACCATGTCTCGGCGAATGTTGAGATGCAAAACACCACCAGCCTCTCGACTAGGCTTTCGACGGAGCTGCTGAGTAAACCAGTTCCGTTTGTTGTCAAACTCCAGGATTCGGGGATTTAGAACGAGTAATGAGAACGAACCGCTCATCAGAGAAGGGTTGTTTCGGACCATTACATTCAGCAACTTTCGGTGATCACTGGTGAACCGCACAAAGAGGTCTTCATCCACTTCTTTAGGACTCATTGGCGAGAATGGAACGGATCCAGCGCGAGCCTTTCGAGTGGCGGCGGCCTTGGCACTCGAGTATCGACAGATGACCATGAGAGACTCTACCAGCGGCAGGAGAACGGTGGCCACCGAAACCAACTCGGTAGTATTACCGATCACTGTAAGACACTCGGAGAGAGCTTGCCACATCGGAGCAAAGTGGAAAGTTTCAAAGATCTGACTGACTTGCTCTTCTTCCGCTGTCAAGGTAGCAGATCCATCGGCAATGGCAGCAACCGCAACGGCATCCCAATTACTGGCACCCTTCGGGTTTCTGGAAGCATAGGTGTAATCGATCGTCTTGAGAATTCGCAAAAGTTTAGCTTGAGCTGATGAAGCCGGGGAAAACTTCCCGACGTCAACGTTGTTTTTGCTAGGGTCTTCGGATGCGTTTACCAAATCCTGATGAAGTTGGCGGAGATGAGAAGCCAGTTCGTCACCGAGGCTCTGTGCCTGATGTCTTAGCTCGCCAGAGATGATGTCTCGAGCTCGAGGGATGTGTGAGAGATGCTGGATAAGGCCAAGTGTGTTGGAAAAGGTTCGACTGGAGCATTCGCCTTGGGTGAGGATGTTGGGCACCGTCTTGAGAATATGAGCAGGGATCTGGGGCGGCGAGGACAGACTGACTTTCGATTTCTCTTCCACCCTTTCGGGTACAGCTGCCGGTGTCTGAGCCGAAGGCTGGACAGGCGAAGTGGACGAGGGGGGTACAGAAGCCAAGAGGTTGTCGATCGAGGCTTGCATCGGTTCAGGGGCAGGCTCGACCTTCTTAATATCCTCCTCGGCTTCCTTCAGCTGCGTTAGCGGCTTTGTCAGTGCGGCTAACAGCGCTGTGAGTGATTCTGGCATTGAAGGCGCGCTCAGAAGCGATTGTCGGTCCAGCAACGAAAGAAGTATCACAATTGGATACAAATTCTGGGTCATTGGCCGCTCCTTGTCCTTGCCTTTGCTCTTCTTGGACATTGGCTTGCGATTCGCCACCGGAACTTCGTGTTCGGTAAGGAAGTATAGAGTGGCTTGCTCATTATTGGACGTGATGTGGGAGAGACCTTCAAACGCTCGAGCAGCCACAAAGGTGGGGATCGATTCCGATTGCATCTGAGATATAATCCCGTTGCTGGGCAATGGGGTGTCAGGTCCAGCCTTTCGTCGAGGAGTTGTCTTTGGAGTGGCGGCAACAAGAGGCTTCGCATATCGAGACGGCCCTTGCTTGTCCACCAGAGAAAGGTCTCCAGTCTCATCTTGCAGGACAGCCAGTAACAAATTAATGAGATCGGCTCGACTGCGAGCGTTCTCTGCCAAATTGCCCATGACTCGGAGGAGATGAGTCTTTCGAAGGATCTCGGGGAAGAACAGTAGTCGGACGACGGAGGCAATGCCAGCTTTGTCCAGGAGTTGAATGGCGTCTTTGGCCGGCGGAGCAGATTTAGTGTCGGCTGCCCCAGCGCTGCTCTCACCCTGTCCCCGTCGGCCATGACCGACAGGGCGAGCGCCGAGAAGACTAGTAGACAGGTGTCCGGGTAAGGCACCAAGGAAATCCTCGTCTTCTTCCATCATGACGACGTCTCGCAGGCGAGGATCCAGACCAGAAAGGAAGCTGGCAGGGTTCGTGCCAGCGGCGGCGGCGGCAATAGCTGCGCTACCGAGACCAGTCGGAGGTGCCTGTGCCGGAGCTCCAGACGCTCCTGCAGCCGGGGCAGCGGTAGCACTCTGCTGTCGAGCAGCTTCGAGGGCCTCTTGCTGAATGACTTCGGCTCGTATGTGCGGCGGAAGGGCATTCAGGAATTCGGGGCTGATGGAGGAAGATACGTCTGGTCGAGATTGGCTAGCCGCAGCAAGTCGGTTCTCCTGCAGATGCTGAGCAACAACATCAGCTCGCATCTCGTCGGGAAGAGCTTCGAGGAATTCAGGGTCAATTCCAGTCTCGGTGATGTCGACATCCGCTCCGTGAATCTGGATAATAACCCTTGCCCTTTCAGGTTGCGCTTCTGGCACAGCTTCGGCTTCGGCTGCCACAATCATTTCGACATCTTCTCCTGAAGGCAACGCAGCTTTAGGTTCAGCTTCTTCAGCGGTCGCTGCATCACGGGCCGCTTGCTCTTCCTTTTCCTTGCGCTCCTCTTCCGCTTTCACTTTGCGTTCTTCCTCCTTTTGCATTTTAGCCATGCGCTCCATTTCTTCCTGTTCTTCCTTCTCCTTATGCTTTCGTTCCAACTCCTTGGCTTCCGGCAGAAGCGAATTTACGATCAACTTGGTGATGGCGGTGAGCCGGGCCTGCGAGCCAAGATTAGCAGCCACTTTCTCCTCTTCCTGCCATCGGTTAATTGTCGGTTGAGGCATGGCATCGAGGCTCAACCTTCCTGGACCCTGGCCGTCGGCGCTACCGGATTGATGGGTCAACTGAGGAAGGGCGCCGGCCGGCATGCGCAGGCTTCGTCCACCAACGTGAATGCCGATTTGGCCGCCGGCCGTACCATCATAATCGATACGGATGGTATCGCCACCCCTGCCCCGAGTCACAAGGCCTTCGAGCAGATGTAATGCGTCACCACCCATCAGTCGGTCCAGAGACTGCATGATACCGTTAATACCGGGCTGGCCGGAAGCACCTCCTAGAGAACGGACGGAACGACTTCGATTGCCTCCGTGACTTCCAGCAGCTTCTTGACGCTGCTGATCACTCTGTAACAAGGGATGAGAGGCAATGGCGGAAGTCGAGGGTTGATTGGGACGGGAGCGACCAAACATGGCCTCTTCTTCCAGGGATCGGCCCCGTCCGGTTCGTCGCGAACTTGCTGGAGCATCCGGTTGACCGGTTGCGGGAGAGATACTAGGCTGCCATCCCCAATTGGTCGGATTCGGTGGTAAGGATCCAGCGCTGAGCGGTTGGTCGATCGCCACCTCGTCGATGGCTTCAAACTCCTCATAACCCCTACTCAGAACAAGAGATGAACCGAAGGAACAGTCAGAACAATGCGAAAGGAAGAATACACAGACGAAGCCAGGCTCACAGTTCTGATTCGTTGTCCTCATCGTCGTCATATTCATCGAGTTCATCGTACGGTCCTTCATCATCGTCGACGTTGATGACTGTCAAAAAGGATCATTGTCAGCAAAGTTTGAGTTCTGGCACATCACGTTGCGCAAATTGCTTACCGCCGTCTTCCATATCACCATCATATTCTGCCATCAAACCTTCTTCTTCCGCATCGAGAGGGAATGCGTCTTCTTCGCCGGGCAGCATGAACTCGGGAGCTTCGTCGTCGTCTTCAATCTCTTCCTCTATTGCGCTATCGTTCATCATCTCTTCGTCGTCGTCCATTTCCTCTTCGTCGTCCCAATCCTCCATCTCCTCCATCTCCTCGTCCTCGTCGTCCGAGGGCTCAGTCAGGTCCGAATCTTCCTCGTCCATGTCATCTCCTTCGTCGTAATGCTCTTCTTCGTCTTCATCATCACTATCCTCGTCTTCACCATCCATGTAATCGTCCATCTCGCCGCCGAACATCCCCAGGGCCGAGTTGCGGTACATGTCGGGTCCCACAGCGGATTCCTCCATACCCTCTTCCATATCTTCGTCTTCAGTCTCGGTTTCGTTTTCAGAGTCACCAGTGTCGATCTCAGATTCGTTTTCTCTTCGTTTTCGCAACTTTTCAGAAGTACCCATCTTAGTCGATATCTTGGTCAAGATCTCCAACGGCTGCAGCATCGCCGTCACCAAATTCTTGATAGAAGGGTAGTTTAAGTCGATGTCTACCAAAGCGTTCGTCAAAAGGACAACGAATCCTTTCTCGAGCATGATCTTGGCTATATGAAGGGTGCTTTCGTCGTGATGTTTTGACGCGACAGACTGTCTCGAGGTGAGAAGTCTGGAGCACAACTGAGACATGGCCCACAATTTGCCATATCGGCGATTGAGTGGCTCATGGGGTTGTAAAGCATCCTTGACAGATTTGGCGATGATCTCGAGAACAGTCTTCCGGACGGTGGTCATCTCGGCACTAGTGGATCGGCCCTCTGTAGCAGGACCAGGTTCGGCGCAGAGGGCGACAATAGCCGAGAGGCTCCAGCTGAAGAGATTCGTTCTACGTCGTTGATCATCAGCTACCGTGGTCTGTGACTCGGGCCGACAGACATCCGCATCGAACTGGATGCTACCGATGAACTGGTGAATCAGAACGTTCACCAACGTCGATCGCATTTTACCAGTCTGCAAGCCTTGATTGCCCTTGCGTGCCGGACCGAGCACGGCGGTCTTGCAATTGAGGTAGGAACCGACCAACTCAGTCAGAACCAGTAGAAGCGCGTTGGTGCGCGTCTGGTGAGGATCGTCAATGGTAGCCGCGACATCCTCAGTATCCTTTTCCTTGATGTCTGCTCCGATGGCTGCCTTGTTTTCGCCGCGACCAATTGCAACGATCTCATTGATCAAGAACTGCATCACCGCTTCGTTTTCTTCGGTTGGTTTCTCCAAGTGGGCGTCGGCCTGGAAAGGGTCATCCACCTGCATCGTAGACACACTGGGAGCTGGCTGAGTCTCCTTCGTGGGAAGTCCTTTCCGTAGCTTCAAATTGAAACCACCACCGAGACGACTCCCTTCGCTAGATGTGAGGAGGCACTCTTCTTTGACGGCCGAAATGAACACAGCCGGGTCCCGGAGAGCCACAGCTCGAAGTTGGCTGACGACATGTTCAGCTTGAGCCCAATCAGTCCTCGAATTGTTGTGGGCGAACCAGGCAATGATCTCTCGCTTCATGAGATCACGTAATACAGCCTCGTCTTCCACAAGATGACGGATGATCATGTTCTTCAGAGCCTGGAGGATTTGAGAGTGCTGAGTCGACACCGGGTCGAGAGTGTGGAAAAGCGTTGGTAAGGCCCCGCTATCCAGAAACTGTTTCTTGGCCCCATCGCGCCGGGTAAGAACGACGAGAACTCGAAGGGCAGCTACGGCTTCCTCTTGGTTTAGATCCTTAGCTTGCAGAACCTTGATGACAAGCTGAAGAGTGGATTGGCGCGCGTCAGAGTAGTCAGGACCCACTAGAGTGAGCTCTGCTTCGGTATCGATTTCGATGGATTTGATTCCATCGCTCCAGATGAGGAGAGACTCGATGCTGAGCAGTAAACCGGAGAGCCATCGTGGACGAGTCTCAACATCGACAGGCAATTTGACGAGCGCAGACATGAGTGTCGTCAACTGCTCCTCGGTGACCTTTTCCCTGAACGAGGGCTGATGAGATATGACTGCCATCAATCGGAGCCTTGATGAGAGCGTCTTGTCTCGATCTTCTTCGTCAGTGTTTTCGATTGACGCGGTGAGACTCGACACAACCGATGAGATACCATTCTCGGTATCGGAGAAGACGACGGACAGGTCGAAGACTAGACCGTCAAAGGTATCGAGAAGTGCGAGTGCAGTCGGGAGAAGAGACGGTCGGACTTCGCGCACCAACTCTTCAAGTCTCTTGCGATCCTGTTCGACCTCTTCTTCCGACCGAGCCGGTACGCTCGCGACTTCGGGCGCTGCTGATTCAGCCTTCATCTCTACGTCGGCAACAGGACCGAGGGCTTCTTGATCGACCACGGGTGCTGGCGCTACCAGGGCGTTTTCTTCTTGAGCCTGCACCGAGGCCACAGCGGGTACCTCGTCGTTTACGGCCGCGGGAGCGGGAGCTTCAGGAGCAGGAGCAGGAGCAGGAGCAGGAGCAGGCACTGCCTCTGCTGGCGGATCTGCAATGAGGTGCGCATGCGCCAGGAGATACTCAGCAGAAGCCTCCAAGTTATTGTTCAATCGCGTGAGAGCAACCGTCGACGCATGCCGAGTGAAGCCCATCGACGTCAACATCTCAAGGTGACCCTCATTAGGGACGGTCGGCTGTCGAACGACAGGTGGAACAGGAAGATTCGTGGCGCTAGGTGCGACGATTGCACCAATGCCATTGGCGCCATTGGCCAATGTTGGCTCGACAGGCTTTGGCACGGTACTCAACAACGCGAGCATGGCTTGGACAACGGCCTGGACGACGGGCAACGTCGCCTTCGGCAGCCATGGAGCGTTCCACATCCTGACGATCGTATCGAAAAAGGTAAGTCGAAGAGTGATTAGAAGCTCGTGGGGGCTGAAGTAGTCCGGAGAGGATCGATCCTTCTCCCTGCCCGCCAGCATATGTGACTGATTCGAATCAAGGACAGTCTTCTGCAATATCAGCACTCGGATCAAATCGGTGATCACTTTGAGTTGTGCCATGCTGGTCTCCCAAGCAGCCTTCTCATCGTCATTCTTCGGATCTTGAGTGTCGGCTACGTCCTTCATGGCAGCCTCAGCAAGTTCTTTGAGGGAGTCCAAGCCGCCCTTGCGCTGGAATTGAACAAGGAGCATGGTTTGAAGGCTACCCGAACCATTCCTCTCGTCAAGAAGTAAGATCCAGACAACGGTCAGGAGGGTGGTTCGGAAGGCCTTGCCTCTTCGATCGGACACTCGAATGTCCTCTTTGACGTGATCGACCATGACTTGAGCAATCTGAGCAGCGGTAGGCAGAGCCACAAGCTTGTGAGCGGCATCTGCTTTTCGGAAGAGGAGCAGCTTGGAAACACCCTGAATCACTTGAAGAACTGAGCTTGGCATCTGTCGCAAGATCGCCTTGATGGCTTTGGCATTGCTGGAAGCAGGTACTGCTGCCGCCTTGCTCTCAGTAGATCCGTCAGCGGCAGTCATGATCGCCTCTGTGGTGGGTTCGAGAGAGGTATTTGGGTTAGGTGCGGGAGCGGCGATGTCGATTTCCATCGCCGATCGACCATTTTCAGCTGTGGATGATGTGTGACCTTCGATTACTTGATCAGCTCCTTCGATGGTCTCAGGCTTGTTAATATCCTCTGGATCCTTATCCTCAATCTTTTTGTCGTCCTTCTTCAAGGATTTCAGCTTTGGCTCCAAGCAGCAGGTCTCCCAGAGACAGAGGCGGTGGATACTACCGAGCTTGAGCAAGACGTCGTCGCCATCTTTGGCTCGGAAGGCATTGATAAGTTGAGTCGCCAACTTGCCATGGGCGAACCCGGTTGTTGCAAAGATATTGCTGAGTAAACCGAGCATGTTGTTGAGGTAAACAAGCTGACGGTAATCAGCATTGGACTGGTCGATATCAGAATCACTAGGAGAAAGCATTTGATCAAGATACGAGCCGTCCTTCTGGAATTCTTGCTGCCATTTCGGGCTGCAGGCATCGATAGCTTCGCTAGCGCGTGTGACGACGCTTCGCAAAACCTTGTCCATATCACCTTCGGCCATGACGCGGACAGTGGCATTGAGGAATGCGGCCGTTTGCGTCTCAGCAAAGTAGTTGACTAGAGCAGGCATGTTGTAGAGGTCAAATATAGCATCCAGGCCTCCCATGTCAAGAAAGTCCTTGATAATCGAAGGATTCTGGAAAAGTCCTTGCATGATCTCGGTTGCATTATCGAGGATGATGTCAATCTCCGTCTCGGCCCATTCTGGGGATTTCTCGGGTGCTTTGTCTTCTGCAAGCAGGTGGTACTCGCCGGCTGCGGTCACATTCTTGCACCTACCGGTCTCGCCTCGGGCCTTAATCTCCTTGAGCAATGACATGATTGAATCGAGAACGATCTGTTTGAGAGCGGGATGATGTCGGGTCAGCTCGTCCATAGTCGAACCGAGGAAAGCCGCATTATCCCTGTCTCTGAGCATATCTCGCAGACTAGCATCCAGAGGTGAATGGACGAGTCGAACAATAATTTCCGGTCGTTTCACGGTGTAGTCCAATCCAGTTGCATTCAAACAGAATGCACTGACGGCGTTGCTCGTGGCCGTGAGGAGCTCAAAGGACGGCTTCTCGGTGCCGAGAAAAGCATCGAAAGCCGCGTTCGGTAGCTTGAGCTCCTGAATAGTTGACAGTGACGTGGGCTCGTTATGCACAAACGTGGCGCTGACGTTGATAGCCAATGCGAGGATAGACGGTCCAACCATCTTGGGTTTCTGAAGGATCCTGAGCAAATTCTTGGGAAGAGGCGAGTCGATGAGGTTTCGAAGACCGTCAGATGTACCCGTCGCTTGCATCATTCGATATACAGATCGAAGAAGGAGTCGTAGTGGTTGGGTGTTGAGCTGCAACTCGGATTCAGTGGCAGCCACCTTGTCACCGGTCAATCGATCGAGTTCGCCCGTGATTCGGTTGTTGAAAATTTCCAAACCATTAACATTACAGAACAAAGTGAAAGCGTTCGTGTTCGAGTAGATGACACTATCGAGAAGACCGGCAGCTCTTGCGACGTAAGGACCTTTGGCCGGGTCGGTGATCTTGATGATTTCAAGCAAGATTCCGATAATCCCAGCCCCGACGAGCATTGTTCCAAACGTCTGCGCTGTGACCGCAAACGACAAAAACGACAGTGCAGAATCGACAAGATCGGGGGCGACTTCTTTTCCTTGCTGAAGGCGAGTAACGACGTCTCGGACGAGTGTGAGTAAATTCCCATGCGGCAGATTCACGTTCAGCGCGCTCATCACCTCTGACGTCCTGCCTCGATACCGAACACAGGCATCGAGGGCCGTCAACGTAGCAGCAAGCGTCTTGTCGTCGATCTTGGCGGAAGGTTGAGCTAGCTCTGCCACCTGCGAGATTAAAGTGGGCTCAAAGAGGAAAAGCTCAGACTGAGCTGTGTCTTCGACTGTCACATGAATGTAGGTGGCCATGGCGAGGAGTCGAATTTGGACCATGAGTGCCATTTCCTCTTTGTTGTTCTTGCCAACCATCATGACCAACCTAAGCTTTTGGAATATTTCCAGCATCTCTTCATGGACTGCCTTGTCTTGAAGTTCAGGATGGGCTTCGATCAATTCTCGGACGAGCTCAATAGGTGTTCGGCCATCCTTTAGTGCCGAGAGAATGGTATGCGAAGGGATCAAGACAGTAGTCAGTCCTTCCGAGCTGGTGTACACTCTAGTCGAGGCATGCGAGGTCACTGGTCGGGGCGTGGACGGTCCGGGATTGTCCTCGTGCATCTGAGCAACAGCAAGAGACTGGGCATGCGAAGTCTCTTGGGTAGGGGTGGCATTCCGGCTCATAGGATCAATCGCGGAGTCCAGTTGTTGAGAGAGTCGACTGGGGACAGACGGTCGAGATGGCGTTTCGAGCATGGAGCTGTCGACGCTAGGGATACCCAGAAGACGACTAGGGGTCCCGGCTTGAGGGGTTTGCAATCTCAATTCCGAGGTCGGTCGTTCGAGCTCCACGGTCGAAGGCTTAACGTTGGAGTCGCCTAGATTTCTGTAAAACGATTCTTGGACTTCGAACCAAACATCTGGGATCTCGGCAGGCGGGTTCACGCTCGACTCGGTGCCAGGGGTAGTTGAAGCATATTTAGCGAGCTTGCAAAGATCCCATCCGACATCCTTGATTCTGCCCCATTGTCCGCCGGACTGAACGAGTCGGAGGAGTCGCTTCCTGATGGTCTGGTTCATGGACAGCTCAAAGGGAGTCGCGGTGTTGTATTGCACGGCAGGTCGAAGGAGGAGGAGAAGCGTGGCATGGATGATGCGCAAGGAGGACGAGGCGAGGAGGGCTTGCATGCGCTGTTTGGGGGGGGGGGGGAGAGAGAATGGTGGGTTGAAGTTTGGAAGAGGAGGAGGATTGTGTACGAGATAAGGTGGTGTGAAACGAAAGAGGTTAGAAATGGAGATGCGAGGCGACTCGCGGCCTCTCTTGACGGCTGAGCGGAAAAATAGTGGACTTGGTGCCAGAACTCACATCGTAACTAGCGAATATCTTCCTACTCGTACTGTTATCTAACAATCCTCTCTCAACTCTCAGAATCTCCAACACGCATTCTTCATCCTCTTTCGTCCAATCCCCCTTCTCTACGTTTGTTGCATCTTGAAGGCCGTGGGCATCAATCACGCCGAGGAGCACGTCATCGAGGTTGTCGAGGAGAGGGATCCATGCATGAAGGTCGCCACGTGGGTAGCGCCATGGAGAGTTTGGAGGGAACTCGTTTCGAAGTGCTTGGGTGACTTCAGTGTGGACAGGTCGCGGGTGAGGAGGGGAGGTGGAAGTTGATGCATCAGATAATGGATCGGTGGTGGTTGTGGTAGTGGTATCGGCAGTGGTGGATTTGGGGAAAGTCGGAGCAAGACGTTCGAGGGCCGCAGCGACGTCGGGATGCGTCGCTGGGACCTTTTTGGTGGATCTCTTAACCTTCATCCTATAAGTAAAGAGACTTTATGAGGTCATTATCTTCTTTGACGTGATTCGTCGTCGTCCGAGGAAACAAACACTTTGGTCTCTCGCCAGCCGCGAAGATCAATCTCAGGAGCGAGAGAAATCAGTGGATGAAGTGATTTGATATGAACTATCCAGGTGCAGAGTTTAACTCGGTAGTGATGAGATAATTAAGTCACAGGCTGGATCTGATTTTTCGGTATATCAGATTTGAACTGATTTCTGATACTGCTATGATGTGTCGTGGTCCGACACTCCTCGTCCCTTCGTTGTGCCCCCGACCACCTCCTGAAACTCCCTTTCGCCTCTTTCCGCGTCCTCACGAGGGCTGAGAAGAGGGGGGGGGGGCGCGGGGGAAAGAATGAAAGGGGGGAGGAAGGGGGAGTGGGGGAAGGATTTGGGTGAAATCTATCACGTGCATCATAGGTGGTCTTTCCGTGTGGTTGATTACATGTACACCACTGTATCGGCTCCGATGCCGCAGAGAGGGGCAATATCACGTGACTAATTTCCTGTGACCCGCCAAACAGCCTCGCATAACAACGTCACAGTTCCCTTCCTCTTGGTGTGGAAAAAGCGCTCGCTGATCGTGTCCCTTCCCCCCCCCCTTCGACCGGCGTTGTTGATGCTCTCACATGCATTGTGCATCTATTCTCCGTCCCCTAACAGTGAATCATCAGTTTTGAGCAATTCTGGATAAAGTTGACGTAAGATCACTTCCCATACCCGCAGTTTTCCATCTGTGAAGAAACCTGGGCTCTTTGAATGTCAGAGGATCACGCACTCAACACCTCACCTGTTCTATCCAAACTAAAAAAAAAAAAAGGAAACAAAAATGTCCAAAGATAACACCGCCGATGGAGTCGACTCCCTTCTCTCCCGACTCGGTATGAGTGACAAGGAATCGTCTCCTGGCGCTGGCCCCGCTGCTGATGCTGGTAAGACAAAGCCTGCTGCGAGCACATTGTCAGCGACTTCGGAGCCGTTCAAACCGTTTGGTGGTTTCAGTGTTCAAGGTTCCTCTGAGAAGAAGGACAAGGAAGAAACAGTAGCGACACCGGAACCATCGGCAAAGGAAGAAGCTGCTCCGAGAGACGAAGTAGCTAAGAAGGAAGTAGATGAAGAGAAGGCTTCCACACCTGAGACTGCCACTGCGGAGAATCCGGTGGAGAAGGTGGATGCAGAGGCAAAAGCTAATGTTGAGTCAGGCACTGCTGAAGAGGAAGAAGAAGAGGAGGAGGAGGAAGATGAAGAGCCAGCGGGTCCGGGACCAGGTAAGAGTCCCTTCACGCAAAGTCGCGGCAACGAAGATCATGCTGAAAGTTTCTGCTATTGTCTCCTTTCTCCAGCGTCCCAACTCTTGCAGTCCACCTACGAGGTCAAAGTGACTCTAGCCGATCAGCAAGCGGACCCAGACTCGCCACTTTTCTCTGCAAAAACATTCGAAGACCTCGGCCTCCACCCTAATCTTCTCAAAGGGCTTTACGCGATGAACTTCTCCAAACCAAGCAAGATCCAAGAAAAAGCTCTTCCTTTACTTCTCAAGAACCCTCCAGACAACATGATTGGTCAATCTCAATCTGGAACAGGTAAAACCGCCGCATTCTCCTTAACAATGTTAACACGCGTCGACTATGGTACGCCTAAACCGCAAGCGATCTGTCTCGCGCCGTCCCGAGAATTAGCTCGTCAAATCGAACAAGTGATTCAAACAATGGGTCAGTTCGTCCCACTCAAGACGTTTTTGGCCGTTAAAGATAGTTGGAATAAATCGACGGTGGTCGATGCGCAGATTGTGGTGGGCACGCCAGGGACTGTGATGGATATGATTGGAAGGAGAGTTTTGGATCCGAAGCTTATTAAGTGTTTGGTCTTGGATGAGGCCGATGATATGTTGGATATTCAAGGTCTGGGTGACCACACGATGAGGATTAAGAGGTGCGTTTCTCCTCCCCACCCCCCCCCCTCTTCTCTCTCCCCATTACTGACGACCCCGTCTCTGTCGGATCGATCGGTGTGAATCATGTATTTTGTTCCGGCAACTATCCACAGAATGCTCCCTCCCTCCTGTCAAATCGTTCTCTTCTCCGCGACTTTTAACGACCGAGTCCGAACTTTTGCAGACCGATTCGCTCCTAACGCGAACCAAATCATGCTCCGTCAAGAAGAGCTCTCCGTCGAAGGTATCAAGCAGTTCTATATGGACTGTGCGAATGAAGATGCGAAATACGACGTCCTTGTCGAGCTCTACAACTACCTAACGATTGGACAAAGTATCATCTTCTGCAAGAGGCGGGATACAGCCGATCGCATAGCGAATAGGATGATTTCAGAAGGTCACTCAGTCGCTTCGTTGCACGGCGATAAAGATGTCGGAGATAGAGATGCCATTATCGATGGATTCAGAGATGGGAAGACGAAAGTATTGATTACAACAAATGTCATTGCCAGAGGAATCGATATTCAACAGGTCAATATGGTGGTCAATTACGATACACCAGTGCTGAGGGACGGAACGGCGGATACCGACACGTATCTGCATCGAGTAGGTGAGTCAAGTTGTATGCGACTTATCGCATAGGTCCAGCGCCTGAGAGCCCTTTCGTAACTCTGTCATCTGTTGAATTCTGGAATCACATCCGATGAGTTTGATTACAATTTGCTCATCATCTACCGCGCCCCCTCGCTGCATCCTTATAGGTCGAACCGGTCGATTCGGCCGAAAAGGTATCGCAATCCTCTTCGTCTCGGACCAACAATCGTGGACGGAGATGAAACAACTCGAGACTGATCTCGGGATTGAGATGATCAAGATTGAGACGGCAGACTTTGATGAGATGGAAGATGTGAGTAGTTGTTCCGATATTGTTTAGTACAGGTTCGGTCGAGTGCGGATATGGAAGTGCTTCTTCGTACACAATATCATCTGGCCGGCTTGCCTTTCTTCTTCTTTCTTTCGTCTTTGTTCTCTTGAGGAGGGTGACTGGGCCCTGGACGATAAAAATGCAAAACTGACTGTATTTTAATCCGTTCCCTGTCTATATTCATGTCTCTTTTTATCCTCCTGGATCACTCTTGTATTTCGTTCGACAACCGCCAACTCATCCAGACTCTGAAACGAGAGATGAAGAAGTAAAAAAAAGCTGGAGGCCCCCTCTTAATCCCTTCGTTACGTTATCTTCAGCCGTCGCATCTACCGAATAAATCGCGAACCCACTCATCGACTTGAAAAGGCCTGCCAATTTCGTCAAATCAGATTCGATCCACCTGCCTTCTCTCAATCGTCTTCTCTCTGCTCTCGATCTTCAGCCAGATCATTCTGGTCACTCGGGGGGTCGGGAGGGGGGGAGGGGGATGAACGTGAACACGGCTGTCTGCGAATGTCATTACGAGTTTCGATCGAGGTCAGGAAGGACGACGATGTCGAACTTCTCAAACGCTGTAGACCCTGGCTAGCCAGCCAGATGTTGAACTCTAGACCTCCTTTCTTTCTTTTATCTTGCACATCAATCATATCACAAACAGTATGCCAATGGAATGCGATGATTCCGATACCACAAGTGACAATATCCACTCCACTATCTTGATTCAAGCTGGGTACAACATAACGTGCTTGTCAATCGACTTGCTATGGCGTAAACCATGCCCAATGCCGATTGCCCAATGCCGATCTGTCGAATCCGCGCGCGGACCTTCGGGTTAGCTTTGCTATGGATGTACCAAGCTGCACTATTCGGGATGGAAGGATCCTGGAAACCACCGTTTGGAAGATTGAATTGTACGACCACCACGCTCGTTCAGACAGAGATCGATTCCGCGCTCATCACCCTTGTTATTCTTGTTTCTTGTCGTTATCGTTATCGACATTTTCTATCCTTATCATTATCCGCTTCATGGCACTTTCGATCCCTGATTCCATTTGATCAGTGACTTTACTTCGGCCTTTGCCTATCTTTTCGCCCATTTCCCGTTTCCGGCTTCCGGTTTCCTTTCTTCTGTCTCACGTCTCAATTTTCATGTTTCCCTTCTTTGGCCTACACCCTTTTGCCCCTAATCCCCTAATCTCCTTTCCTCTTGCGTCCTAATGTAGGACAACCTACCGTACTGTACCGTATCCGATCAAACGGCACCTCTACGTAAACGCACCGTACTTCTGCAGAGGGGAGTACTGTACCTGGTAGCTGCATTCATTTCCACCCATCTACGAGTTGGCGTCTAGCCACGCGGTCCGCCGCGCGTTTTTCGTCTCCCACCCATGCATGCGTTGTGTCGTGTCGTTCGTTTCCTTCCGTTCCGAATACTGTCACGCAGAGGGAGATCGCTCGGATAGTTTAGCATATTGTACATGCAACGAGGTGATTGTGTGCGACCCAGTACTGGATCGAGCAAAGCAATCAATCGACCAAGCAAGGGGCGGGCGAATTTACCCAATGACGAATCAACGAACGAAACCCATTCATCCATCCACCTGACTGACGTACCTGACTGAGCGAGCAGAGAGAACAGAACGAACGCAACGCCTGGTTTGGTTTGCATTAATGTGACTATTGGGAAGGGAGGGGGCTTCAGGTACGAAAAACGGAACAAAGGCGACTCAGGGAGACGCTAAGGAGGAAAGAAGGAGGCAAGGAGGTAAAGGCTCCGGTAGAGAGATAAATACATTAAGTAAATAAAAACGGGGTCAAAACGTCATTACAGCATCTTCAATAGGGCAAGTGCTACCAAAGAGGCGAAAGGCGGGCAGCAAACCCAAGGGATTGTGAAGTGAGTGGGCGGTCGCGAGGAAACCCCACGGCGTGCTCCATCCCCTTAAACAGAGCGGAATGAGGGTGAATCAGAGAACATGAACATGAACATGAGCACGAGCATGAGCATGAGAGAGAGGCGAAGAGGGAGGGAGCAGTGAGCTGAAAGGGTGTGTCGGTGTGCAAGCACAGTCAGGACTCAGGGGGTGGAGCGTCAGGGGTTGGTTTGCCCGGTAAATACAGACGACTAGGGTAGGAACGCGCCGTTCGGCCAAGCCAAGCCAAGCCGCCAGGAGCAAAAGGGGAAAAAGGGAAAGTATACGGTAATCAAAAGAGCCGGTGTGGCTTGGCTTGGCTTGGCTTCGGCGTAGCGTGGGATGTGGATCGCGCCACGAGGGGGCGGAGGTGCCTGGGTGAGACGGGGGGCGTCTGGCTTCTGGCTTCTGCTGGCAACCCCCCCCCCCCCGGGTAAAAGCAGGAGCAGGATCTCCGACCCATCGTCATGATGAGAGACAAGACAAAGGCACTACCGGGAGATTGAATCGCATTGCAATGCAATGCAATGCAATGTGCATTGCAATATCAACGTAAGACCCGAGACGGGGAGAAGGGAAGACTCGTGGCGAGGAGGGAGGGAGCGAAGATTGGATTTGAAAGTTGCAGCCGAGACTGCCGCCAGGTTGGCGATATTCAAATGTCAAGTAAAAGGCGGAAGGGGTTCAGCCCACCCCAGTTCCGTGGCACCTGCGGTGGGTGACCTAATCCCTGGCGCCGGCCCCGGTTCCGGCTTTTCCATTCGCACGAGTGCGTGATAGAGTGGGCGGGGGGGGCTGGGGGCTGGGTCGCGCGCGTCCTCTCGGTGCGAGGGCAGAAGGTGCAGAAGCAGAGGGTGTCCCGATTTGGTTGGCTGGTCGAAGTATAATCTACTTTCGTGTTCAATCGTTGTATTGTCTGCCCCCTTACACCTGAACCACGATGGCATCACCACCAGCGAGGCAGGCAGGCAGGCAGGCAGGCAGGCAGAGCCAAAATGGGGGCAAGAAAGATGGCACGCAAAGAGGAACAGGGGGCTAAAACAAAAAAAAACCCCACGAGGATGCCAGGCGGGCGGGCAGGCAGGGTCACGGTCGTTGGACTGGCCTAGCCTTAGCGTGCGCCCTTGCCCTCTTCGCCTAGCGCGTGCCTCCTGCTGTTCCATTTGGTCCGTTGTCGCGTCTCTCAGGGCATCTGGTCTGGTCTGGTCTGGTCTGGTCTGGTTTGGTTTGGTCTGGGAGAGGAAAGAGTGAGAGATGAGATAAGATCCCTTTTCCGGGGCCTCAGGGGAGGGAGAGGGGGGGGG
>JANGFI010001729.1:432-25803 GCA_025758705.1 Goffeauzyma gilvescens
TGTCGTTTGTCGTTTGTCGTTGTCTCTCGTGTCGGTCGTCCTCTCTCAAAGGGGGCCAATCCCATGATGACGTCGATTACAATTACGACTAGGATTAGGAACAATTCAGGACGTTTCGCGCTATCACGATCAGGAGGGTCAGTACCGTTTTCAGCAGGGAGACAACGACAGCGACAGAGTGGATCGAGAGGGAGATGGATGACGACGGGGAGTGCGCCTCTCTTTCGCTTTCGAGGTTGGAGACAGGCTAGTCAAGCGAGGCAAAGATCGCCAGGATTGGAGGGTGAGTGCGAAGGCTATGGCCACGGCCACGGTCACGGCCACGGAGAGGAGCGTGGGAAACTTCGTATGAGAAAAGAACCAAATGTTTTCATGAAAAAGTTTGGAAGAATCCCCGAAGGTTCCGAACGAACCATAATATCCGGACCTACATCTGGTTCCTCCCCGGCCTCACCTTCACCCTCACCCTCACCTTCAACTTCAACTTCAACTTGGCCAACATCTTCACCCTATTCCTTCAACCCCGACGACCTCCGCCACACCGACCCATCGCGTTCTTCTTTCACCTTCCCCGCCACCGCTACCACCACCGCTGCAGCATCAGCATCGCCATCAGCGACTCTCGATATCGACCCCCTTGCTTTTACTCTTCCTCCTGCGGGCTCGGTCGATATCTCGATTCCCGTCTCAGGCGGTCCAAGTATTTCCCTCCTTCTAGCGGCGTTTATCGGTCTTCCAGCCGTTCTTTGGGGATATAAGGTGAGTGTGTGGGCCGGAGGGCCCCACAAGGGGGGGGGAGGGGGGGTCTTGAAAAGATGTCGGTAGTAGATCAGTCGAGACGAGGTGACAAGAGGTAATAAGAGAAGAGAGGACAGAAAAGGGCTAAAACTGATCAAAAATCATTTTTATTTGGCGGTTCACCGACTTTCTATGCCTTCACTTCCGCCTCCCCCTCCCTGCTCTCTCCTGTCGCTGGCTCGTTCTGCCCCCTCTCGCAGTGCCTCATGTTAATACTCTTTCAACGTAAAATCATATACATGGGATACCTACCTCCTGGAAGTCGGAGTGAGAGGCTCGTCCTCGACGGCGGTGGCGGTGGCGGTGGCGCCATCGGCATCGGCAACGGTGCTCGCAGCAATAACCATGGTATGGGTCTCGGGGGGGTTAGTGGTGAGGGCAATCGAGATCCCGATCTCGACGGTCTAGAATGCGAAGAAGTCGAAGTTCATAACCAAGAAGACGACGGAGTCGTTCTTCGAGGTTATTCGTTTCGTCGGAGTAGTGAAGGCGCCCCAGTGCGCAGCGGAATGAAGATGGAGATCAAGGAGGATGGAAGGCAGTCACGGAAGATGAAGAAAAAAGAGAGGGTCGTTCTTGTTTATTTTCAAGGTATGTGTTGTGTGTGTGCTGTACTGCTGTACTGCTGTACCTGAAGCCAAGACCAAGTCGATGTGACAATGGCGTCGCGGAATGGCTGGTTGTAACCCGTTCAAGAACGTCTGTGTACGGACAAGCGGAAAACATGATGCAAACGTGATTGAATGATCGTAAAATTCGTGGAAAGATGCTAGTACTAATATTTGTTACGTTTTCGTTCTCTTGATGTCCTCCTCTTTGACGTGATGCTCCGAACACTTCTACCTTACCCCGCCCATGCTTGCCTTGGCCATCCACTCAGGAAACGTCGGTTCTCCAATCCAGCGTCTACCTCTATTCCGAAGGCTTCTCCTTCATCCCGACCTTCTTTATCCTCTACCCCGTCCTGCTTTCCCTCACTCGTCTTTATCCTCTGACAAAGGCGAGCACAACCTTGATTTAACCATCATCGCGATCCCACCACGCTCATACGGACTCTCGACTAACAAGTCTCCGTCGCAGACTGGGATCTTGAGAGACTATCGAGCGATTTTGAAGATGATCGAGGACCATTACGTCACTCCGTCTCTCACCACCGCTCAAAAGGTGAATCGCGATACTAGAGAGAAGGGAGACGACCGTCCGAGCATCATCTGGATGGGTCATTCCCTCGGTGCCTCAATCGCAGCAGTCCTACTCGAATTCGATAAATCTCTACCCTGTGACGGCCTTATCTACGAGAATGGGTTCGCATCTATTCCAGACATGGTTCGAGAACTCTACCCACATCGGTTTTTACCGTATCGGTATTTAGGAAGATTCGCTTGGGATACGTGGGATGCCCAGGGAGCATTCGAACGGATGGCCCTGGATGAGCAACAGGTCGGGCGGCGTAGGGTGCATCCGGGTGACGCTGTACGCGATATAACTGATAGGAAACTGCCTGTATTGTTCCTCTCGTCAAGTCAGGACGAACTTGTACCGCCCACTATGGTCAAACGGGCATTCGAGGCGACTTCTTCCCGTCCTGAATCGTCCGTCTTCGATTCGAGATTCGCATCGATCCAAGGCGCATTGCATGACTTTGGATTCCAAAAACAGCAATGGGGCAGTGAAATCGTTCGCTTCCTACACGATGTCGTATCATCGGAAGTCAATTCTTCCAAATCCAAAAGAAAGGACGAGAAGATATAGTCGGGATTAAACTTCGCCACCCAAATAGGCATATACCAAGAAGCCAAAACCCCAGGGTGCAACACCGACTAATCTCCAACCTAATCGACTGAGCGCGAGTCCCTTGTTCGCCTTGCCCGCCTTACTCGCCTTGGCCGTCATCATCGCCTGCTCTTTCTGCAATTCCGGGTGTAGGTGCAACTTGTGGAATTCGGCCGGATTCTGGAAGAACCCTCGCACACCTTGACGACGATACATGTCTGCCATGAGTTTCGACGTTTTGATCTCGCTTGGAGCATTGACGGACCTCATCGTCATCGCTGATGTCGGCTGGTTCCCTGTAAGTTTTAAGCCAGACGCCAATGCCACACGATTCTGGATTTTGGCAACTTCTTCCAAAATTCGGAAGGGACGAGAAGCGCATTCGGCCAGTATGGATGCTGAGACTCCCCCGGTGACCAGACATGCGGCTTGTGCTATCCTCGCCGATGTAGGTGCTTTCGGTGACTGCCCAGTGTCTCCGTCCTGCACGAACACTTGTCCTGTATTGTGCTTGGCTGCGATCCGCTCAGACACGACCGCTTTCACCTCCAACCCGGCTCGACGAGAAATGTCAAACGCAGCGAAAAACACCCCGTAGGCAATGGCATCTCTCGAGATTGTCCATTTAACTCCTTGCCACGCTTTGATGAAACCTTCACCGAACCCAAGAAAGGACTTGACTTCCTGAGGAGTCTTGGGTAGTCCAATGTCTTGCACGATCGGAGCGGGACTTCGACTGTAGCTAAACACTCGACTGAATGCCTCGAGCCAGGAGGTGGTGCCACGTTGTAATATCCTAGGGATGAGTAGGACGACAATATGATGAGATTATGCGCCAGAAATGCAGGCATAAGGTGGACTCACCGTACAGCATTCTCAACTGGCGTGAATGCGACTCCTTGAATAGCGCCTGCTCCCATTCCAGCGATCATTGCCATAATTGTCGGGTGAGGCAACTTGTGTAGCGATTCCATGAACATGATCGTATGTTCTGCACCAAAAGATTTCCACTCTGGCACTTCTTCCAGCCCGTCTTCGTCCGAGAGAGAATTCGTGACAATCCCATCGCTACGTGGCCGTGGTGCAAAGAAGCTTAACTTCGAGAGGTAATATGAGAGTATAGCATGTGACTCGAATAGAAGAGCACCTAAGCAGGTGTTGAGTACCAACGGTGGGAGAATAGATAAAATTAACGTCTTCGGTCCCTTTTCTCTCACCAACGCTCGGACAAAGGAAGCGGACAGACTCTGTTGAGACTCGAGCGCGAGCTGTCTAAGACTCGCGAGTGTATCGACTCGGGTCGGTCTGAAAAGTCTGGATGGTCGCTTGAAGTAAACACCGAGGAGAAGCACGAATGAACGTGCAAAACTTGCTGAAAACGAATTGGCAGGGTTATTCCCTAGGTTAGGGTCAGGTGTGTTTGACAGCCGCCGCGGTCGTTTGACAGCTTGCCGGAAAGCTTTAAGAGTGCCATCACGGTCTAGATCATCCCAATGAACAGCGGGAGTCGGCATGGTGTTGACCGCATGTGTCACTTCCGTGCTTACCAGGGGCTTAGACTAAACATATTTTAATTTCGATTTGTCTCATTCGGTTGTTGGTGACACCTCTGATCTAGTTAACTCTTGCTGGGGCCGGCCATAAAGAACGCGTTGGATGCCGGATTGCGCCGGATTGTAGGAGTTTTAGCTGGTTCTGATGTGAGAACAAAAGGTTTGTGATCATTTGAAAAGGCATAACGTACTATAAGTTCTCTTAGATAGTACAATGGTTAGTATATAAGCTTCTCATTCTTCGACTGCTCATCCAGTCAAGTCTCGAATTCGCTTGAGATCGGGGTTCGATTCCCCGTCTGAGAACGGAAATATCTCCTTTTTTGCCACTTTCTACCCTTTTTCCCCCTTTTTGCAAGTTCGGCAAGCTACTTTGAGCTTCTGCTTAGACTTCGGAGCTTTTGAAATGACTCGAGAACGATCGTTTATGCGTGCTACTGCAAATCTTCGTCTGTAGCTGCTTTTTTGCGTCTTTCTGCACCCGTTCATCATAGTACAGGGATCGCCGGACGGGGGACATAGGACATTTTTGCCTCGTTTTGTGTGCAGGAACGGGGTTCGCCTCCGATTTATGTTGGACCAGATGAAACCCCCCTTCACTTTTCGGCAATAAAAAGCAAGCGGATTTGGCGATGCAGTATTGCTTCTGAAAACTAGAGAAGTGTTTTGAACCTTCTTTGAGAGTTTGGTGTTCTCGAAGTCTGGGTTCCAAAAATATCCGACTCACAGCCATCCCAGTATAGTGAACAGCCGGCTTGTAAAATACATCGAGCTTGTAAAGGTTTTGATAAGCACGCTCGTAAGTAAGGCCTTCAATCCCCCACCAGATCCCTTCGGAGAAGGACTTTTCGATGAGGACCAGTGCCATTCTTTCTCGATTATCCCATTTATACTGCCTCTGTCGAGTCTCACGTCCGTTTTGCATTCATCCCGCAATAGGTATGGTGTTTGACGCGTGTTCTGGAGTGAACTCTCCTGATTCGTGTGGTGGGCCGTTCCTAACTCGGACACAGGACGTCGATGAGACTTGTTGAGTTCCGTATTCAGATGAAGTGGTTTCGGTCTCAGTCTCGGCGTCGGCGTCGGCGTCGGAAACTTTGTCTAAACCCTCATACTCGACCACGGAGCCACAAAAATCCGTTCGAAACGCCTTCTCCATGGCCAGTTGCCATTCCCAGAATTGCCAACCGGTAAATTGGATGACCTCGGAAGCCTTTTTGGTGTATCCCATTCGGGGATTGCCAGAGAGATTTTTTATCTTTGTAATGGGTTGATTACTCGAGTGCAGTCTGTACGAATTGTGAAGACGTTGTGTGTCCTTGACGTTGTGTGTCCTTTCGATTGGAAGAGGGTAGGGTGGTCTTCATAAAGACTACCTTGTACCAATCGTTTCCACAATCTATCTCTGACAATTGATGATAACTAACATCTAACTAACATCACTTCATCCGTTGCACAACTTCGTTTTCTGTCGAAAGCGTGATCCCCCACAGGAAGTTGAATTACTGCATAACTCTTGCAAAAGTCTCAATACATCTTCTCATCGCTTCACAGGAGTAGCTAAGTCGCGGAGGAGATAGGTGTCTGCGCCGTTTGCCGCCCATGACGAGGCAGCGAATGTGATGAAGTTGGTTGCATCTTTTGGGGAGCTGATCGATGCCTAAATTTGATCGACTATCAGACTTTCGGCAGCATCCGAGCGCAGTCATACTTGAAACAGCCACCTCAGAGCCGTTCATGTCATGGCTATTTTCAAATTAGAGTATCTTGGCGTCGTAACAAATATCGTGACAGAGAAAGAAAGAAGATTAATACATGCGCCTCTGCTTGTTCAGAGTGGATCTTGTAACTCGAGCCTGACCTCCTCCAGGCGGGTCAGCCGAGGGCGTATGCAGCCCCGCTGGCAAACCAACAGCCCATTTCAGAGCCTGCATAGGTGAAGACCAGCTGCTCTCCTCCTGCTGAATACGTTGTACGCGGCGACGCTTCTCGATCTCTGGGCCCTCGACCTCAGTTCCAAACTCGTCCTCATCCGCCACGCCATCCTCTGCTTCGTATTCATGGCTGACGTCCACGCCGTTTGGTGTGGTTGATTTTCGCTGCAGACGAGAGAACGCCCAAAGCAAAAGTGAAAATAAGAAAAAGGAATAAGCGTCTCTTCGAGAGAAAAAGGCGGCAATCAAATCCTATCTCACCTTCAGGTTTCTCAACTCAAGCTTCGTCTCACGCAGATCCTTGGCCATCTCATTAATTATCCTCTCGAGTCTTGCTATATCTCCGCCATCCTTCATCCCGTTTGATGCGGCCTTGGGGGCATGTTTCTCGATTGCTTCGGCTACTTTATGGTCGATCATTTTCTCAGTGTCTCGAACCAAAGCGGCAGTATAATCGGCCAACCCGATCGATGACTCAACTTTGCGGTCAATGGGCGCAACTTCATTCTTGACCATCAATCTAAGCTTGTCTCGGAGTTCGTGGCTGTTTAAGATCCGGGTGTGAGCAGTCGATTTGAGATCATCGATGGCTGAGTTGGTGTTGGCGGCCACGGCGGAGATAGCTGTCTGTTGAGCGTCAATTTCCTTGTGAAGAGCGCTGCTGAGATCTTTTTGGCTGGCTGCAATATCTACGTGGAGTTGTTGCATGACTGCACCGACCCGCGTTGATAACAATTCTTGGTTATCATTCTGAGCTTGCCCGATTCTTCGGCCGACAGTGGCGATCAACGAAGCGGACAAGCTATCGCTCGTCGCCTTCAGGCGCTCCTCGAGTGTCTCCTTCTCCTCCTGCTTCAAGCGGCGGATCTCCGCCTGAGTCGCAGCTTGCTGTTGAGCTGCGCTGGACGCCACCTCGCCCTCGATCACTTGACGGATTCGTTCGCCCACGAAAGCCTCGATCTCAGGTCGCAGAGCTGCGAGTCGCTCAGCTTGAGCCGATGTACTGGCCTCAGCCGCGTCCACCTTCTGTCCGAGCGTCTCCTTTGCCTTCTTGATCTCCGTTAAGATCTCTTGACGGACCGATGAGGTCGAGGCATTCTGTGACGCAAGCATCCTGTTCTCGATCGATTGGAGAGCGTCTCTAGATTCGCGTGCATGTTCCTCGACCAAGGACTGAAGCTTGTTAACGTCGGCAATGGTGGCTTTGTCTATCTCGCCATTCTGAAGAATCTCGACTCGTGCGGCGATCTTGCCTTGCTCAGTCGACAGGCTGGCGATTGTGCTGCTAAGATCCCCGAATTGTGTTTGCGAGACACTGTCGTCCACCACCGCCTCGAGTGCCTGAACTTTCGCACTGAGATCGGACAAGACGTTTTGATGACTCGTCTGGGTGGTAGCTGTCAGATGTAATTCTGTCTTCAAATTCCCAGTCTCGTTTGCAACGAATTTCTCGAGGTCGCCAATGAGGCTGACGAGCTCGCTCCGAAGAGCCTCCTGGTTAACATCATGCTCCAGCGTAGAAATCGAGGACTGAGCAGCCTTCAGACCGCTCTGAATGCCAAAGATTGTTTGGATTTGCGAATTCAAGCTCTGGCGAATAGCCTGCACGCTTTCTTGCACGTCTGTGACCTTTTTCGACTCTTCAAGATTTTTTTTCATTTCGCCAACCAATTGCCCCTTGATGCCGTTGAATTTACTTTCAATTTTTTCCTCTAGCATAATCTTACTACTAGCGATGGCAATCTTGTTGGTTTCGACTGCTGAGTCTACCTTGGCTTCGAGCTCATCTTTGCTTGGCTTTGACAACACATCGGCCTCGACATCGGCCACTTGTCTCCTCAAGTCGTCGATGCCGCGACTTTGCATCTCGCTTGCCGCATGAATTATTTCCTCCAGTTCCTTCTTCTTGTTTTCGATTGTTTCATTCACAATCTTGTGGACCACCTCCTTCGAGATAGAAGCGGCTGTGGTGGGCGCCAAATTGAATGTCGGTATTTCCATGTGTCTCGTCAGGATCGTCTGCGTCCGAGTGGGAGCGGCTGGGGAAGAAGTAGAAGCAGATTGGGAGGCTCGGGGAATTGAGGGGATAGAGGATGAGGTGCGGTTACCACTTTCAGCATTGTTGGAGATATGAATGGTTTTGCGAGCTTGTAGTTGATTGGCCTTGGCCTTTTCTGTTCTTTTAGACGCCTCTGACCGACCTTCCTCTGATGCTCGTGCAGGGTTCCCACCAGCGTCGCTGTCATCCGATACCTCCCCTTCCTCATGTTCTTCCTCCTCCGATTCTCCCTCTTCAACCAACTCCTCTTCCTCTTCGATGGCGGTGGAGTTGAGGTTCAAGCCTTTCGTCCCGGCTGGCTTTGACCCTCTTGGAGTCTTGGCCTTTGACGGTGTCTTTCGGGCTTTCTTCGCAGCGGGGGTCGAGGTTGTTTCGTCTGGCAGGTTAGAGCCATTATTGCCAATAGGCGATCCAGCACCAGGGGTGGATGATCGTCTCCTCTTACGATCCTTTTTCTGAGGAGTCTTGCTTTGTCGTTCCCGCAACACGGATAACTCATCTTCTTCGTCCTCGTTCTCATCTGACCCTTCTTCACTTGCATCTTTCGCCGAATGGACCCCTGGAACCCCCTGAAGTCTAAGGATTTCAGCTCGAAGATCCGCCTTCTTCAAACCTTTCGGTGCATCGTGGGCTGTCAACTTCCTATAATAGGCTTGCAATTGCTTGAGGCTGTAAGCCTCGAGCTCGGAGGCGTGGATCGGTTTGATCTCGCTTATCTTCATTGGTGAGCCGGCAGAGCTTACAGAGGACAGTTTTCGAGCGTGAGGCTTGGGTGGCATGGTAGGAAGGATGGGTGAAAAGACTCGTTGTCTCCCAGGCTTGGTTTCCACGACGACGTGGAGTCAAAATTTGTACTCTGTGCGTTTTCGCCGTGTTGATGAAGATCCTTCAGACCCTATCAAGAGGAGCGTCTGGGAACGAGACCAGTTATGGCAAGAAATATCGATTGAGGATTTATTTGATAAGTATCAGGATGTTTGAAGCATGATTCAACATGGGAATATCCCAGTATGTAAGACAGGATATAATGAATACAATGTTGACAATGGGATCCGATGATGGGATGAGTATCACGATGACGACGACAGCTTCTCTCGTTCCTTCTTTCCCCCAACCAAACATTTTCCCGGCGCGACAACTTACTCCCACGAAATCTGCGACCGAGTCGGGTCGTCCGCGTCGTCGTAGACTCTGACCCTTTTGATCGACGATGGGAGGGGAAGGCGTCAGCCTATTGTACTTTGTAAGCTCTACGTTGTCAAGAGGCTACCAGGACCCATAAGCAACAGATGTGTCATACTTATGATGCTAAGGACGAGGACAATAGAACCATATCTTGAGGCTGGTCTCTCAAACTGTGGAGAGGTTGTCTGAAAGGGCGTTTGCAATTCGCAATCGCCCAAATTCCGCCGTTCAGTCCACATGATCACAGCGACGTTCAGCTAATGCTGTACTTGTATCGGTTTGTCAGTGAAAATCGACTCCAAAAGCGCCTGTCAGAGTATGATGACTGGTTTCCGGATGTGTGAAGATCCCCTTGACCCCCAAGTTCGTGCGGCGCTACCGGCACTAGCTTGATTGGATGACCGTAAAGTCCTCACATGCGTCATTTAAACCACATGGATTGCTCTTCACTTAGAAGTCAACTCGGAAGGGTATTGAGGAGGCAAGGTCGGTGTGCCTATATATATCCATATGACTAACACGGGCTCATGGGGTCATCACCTGTGATATGATCTCGAGATATTCCCGTTCTAAGATTCGAGCAAAACCTTCTGCTTAAGAGCTTGCATCCATCTACGCTGCCCCCTCCCCCCTTTCTTTCAAATGCCGCCAAACCCAATAACAATGGCGGATAACGAGGTAACATCAAGTGCATCTACCTCCGACCTGGTGTTATCCATACCTCATGTAATTGAATCCATCGTGGAAGAGCTGTTCTGCAATGATCTCCGGGATCAAGGGTCGCCACGGCAACTCTCTTCGCACCGATCCATATCTCGCACATTTCGAGATGAGATCGATCGACAGTTGAGCAGAGATATTTTGACGGATTGGTTCATGGAGTTTGGCGATATCCCTCTTGATCATCTTGCTATGCTGGTGAGCTCATGGTGCATGGCCGTCACTCTAGCGCAATCTAACCTTTTGTGAACTCTGCAATGTGTTTCTTTTCGACAGTGGTCCTCGCCCGTCAAAGTAAAGAAAAAGATGGGGAGGATGTCCGACTACCCGTCTGAAGTCCAACAGAATCTCTTTCGAGCCGAAAGTATTCATCTCCAACTTTCAAACAAATGGCACCCGATGACTCACGCAGAACGAGCAACCACCGCTCTGGCTTATTTTGCGACATTTTCACGACTCCGGCAATTGGTCATTATCGACACGGATTCAGGTTGTCGTTTCCGTTTGGTCCATGACGAAAAATCGGCCTTCATGGATGATTCTATCCCTACTCTCTCCTTAAATATCGACATCGAGGCTTTCGATGCTTCCAACTGCCCCCCTTGTTCTCATACTACAACCATCCGATGGTTAATAGAGCTCGTTCCTCCCGAAAGAAGATTCCTTACATCCGCCACACATTGTGGCCATCCATTGGCGATGCTTGACTTCGAACGGGATCTTCGCAGATTTGAGATTCCAAGCGGAAATTGGACTTCGCGTCTGACAACTCTGAATCTGTGGCGAGAGTCTACAAAGGACTTTCTATTCGATACCGACATTGTTCTCCCCGCCTTGGATACTCTGGTCTTGGGCACATCTTTTACCGGACAAATGGATTGTCATCATCTCCGCGATCTCAAGAACATTGTGGCTTCCTTTGCGAAACGATCGTCCAACTTGCGGTTCCTCGAGATACACGGGTATCCCACTGTTTCGCGAAGCGATCATCATGTCTTCGACCCCGACCTCAATGAGATGCTGGAATGGGTAGCAGATATAGGCGGGTGGCCAAAACTGGAGGCAATTATATACCCGCTGCATCTACGAAGCTGGAGCGAAAGGAAGAGTCGCGATTCGGAACAAGAACTGCCTGATGCGGATAGAAAAACGGCCCGAAAAAATCTCAAGTCATGTTTCTCCAGACTTGGTGGGATCTTATTGCATTGCCATCCTGCAGATATGGAATGGTTCCACTTGGGACCCAATTCCCACCGCGTCAGCTTGGACGACAACGAGGGAGATGAGAACCCTGTTATCGCTCAAGATTCACGACGGGCAAAGAAGCACCATTGGGTGAATGGCTCCCATGAGCACTTCGGTTCTCAACGCACTCAGCCTTCACACGCTACCAGCATCGCCTGTGAGATTTACGATCGCCTGCCGTCCCTCGAATTCTTTTCAATAAAAGCTATAACCGATCAACGGTGTTCTCCGACTTGCCCAGCCCGACAAGAAAGATACAAGATGTGCTCAGATTGGGCTATAAGTTGCACTAAAGCTTACGAGTTGCGTAGACAACAGAGTTGAATGGGACATTGTAGCAATCCTATCATGATGCCGATGCTAGAGTAAATATATGTGAACCTTAAAATTCCCAGCTCAGTGTAAAGCGGGATGGAGGGCGTTCGCCCCACACCGAAAGAAAATATGGCGTGAATCAGCTCCATGCGTGAGACGTCGAGAGAATTGCCCCGCCGTCCAGACATTGAAACGTTCCGGATCCACTTGACTTGGAAGTTTGAGTCCAGAAACCAGTATTAGCAAGGGGGGAAAGCCGATGCGAGCACTAAATCAAAGTCCCTTGTTGAATTTCTCTCTGCACGACTTGGCATGGGCGAGGGACCGTCCTCCCCAAGATATAGGGATGTCGGGTGTCCGCCCATAAATTAAACGGTGGCGGAGGGATGACACGCGCGACCGACTTGGCACGGGTCTACTCGATTCTAGAACCCCAGACTCCGAACAGTTGCTCATCTTATACAAGCGGATCGGGAGCTATAGCCCTAGTTTACAAATCTGAAAGTCAACAATGGAATATCTCAACTCGACAACTCATTAATTGTTGACGGTCAACTTGCATCTGGAATATAAACGATTTCTTGCCGACTCTCAACCATCATTACCATCAATTACTATACTCTGACAGGTAGACTGATTTTACAATTATTAAACACCAACATCTCTTCCTCTTCTCTCACTCAATTTTGAAATGGCAAACATGACTCCTCCTAGACCCCCGCGAGCGGAAGGCAACGTCCCTCCGTCAATGATAGATGCAAACAACTCTTCAAGAAAGCCCAAGGTGTCTCTGGACAAGGCACCTCCGGTCATGCCTTCTGCACTTGCCCCCATATCGTCTGAAGCTTCCAACATACAGCCAGTTCGTCATATCCCTGTCACAAGAGCTATCCTCAGCACCTGGCGGAAAACCAAACTGGAATTTTACATGAATCAGAACTCGGTTCCTCGTCTCGGACGTACGAATTCGGAGTTGATCCAATCGATCTTGGACTGGCAGAAGACACCCCAAGGAGAACAACACTTGAGATCAGTTAGGCAGATAGATCATTCTCATATTCCAGGATGGGAATCGACACCTAACTTTCGTGATCATCTGTTTCTGCGAGTCATGGGGGATGATTCGATCAATCTTTCAGACAACCAAAGAAACCGGGTGAATCAAACCTCGAGCACTGGGTTCGGATCGATCAGGTCAGACGAGTCATCGAAGCAGTCCTGCATACCTTCCGTCTTTCAGTCGTCTTCTGATGTCATTTACAGAGATACTTCTGCCGATCGATGCATTCAAGGCACGAGACCGGGACAATCAATCCTTACTAACAAACGTCAACAACCCGATCTCGCTCTGGAACGGCATTCTATCAACCCCGACGCTCCTCGAATTTCCTTCACGATATCAAGCAGGTCCGCTTCGCCTGTTCCTTCCAAATTGCAAGGTCTTCATGCGCCCCTGTTAGATGGCTCGATAGACAGGTCTTCACCTGATCCTCTTCCGAGCAACCTCCACTCCCAGTCCAAGGGACTCGTCAGGCGTTCCAAGGCTCTAGTCTCTTTCGAGCTTTCGACCCAGATGGAAGTCGAAGAGGACGACGTGGTAACGGCAAATCTTCCCATTTCACCCAGTTTTACCGATGATGTGCACCTGCAGCCCCCCGCCTCACCCGGATCAGCTTATAGCGAAAGCAAAGAGATCAGTCTCTTGCACCGCACGACCTCAGTGACATGTTTATCAGAGTCGCAGAGGGATCATGACAGGTGTGAGCAGATCACAGAACGAATCCGGAGAGACCTTGACGCTGTTAAGGGCGAAGTCAAGCAGAGATCATGTCAGCTTAAAGAGATCGACCGAGCTACGAGAGCTAGCCTATTTTTCGCACGAGACCAGATGAACAGAAACTTTCAGCACCTGGAAGGAAGATTAAACAATTTGCAGGAGCAGAATATGAACCTCCGACAACAGCTGAGTCTCAGCGATTATGCTAGACATCGATTGCAGAAAAAGGCCGATGACTTGGAGAAAAGGTTAATGGTGGCGGAGAGGCAGATTTCGGGAACGATTAATCCCTACGATATCATCAACTATCGTTTGAAAGAGCAAAGGTCAGAAGTAGATGGTGACCTTAAGGTAATCCTTGGCTGCTTACCTGTCAACAAAGCTTCCTTTCTTATATCGAATTCTGCACTGCGACAGGATTCTCAAAGAGGCAGTGTGCCCTCTCCAGTCATAGCGGATGGTCACGAAATGGACAGGACACTGGGTCGAACTAGCATGGAGATTGTAAGTAGGAAGGGCGAAGCACGCCAAAGATCAACATTGACCACTGAAGTTCTCTTATTAATGACTCACAATCAGCGACCAATGTCATCTCGTGCCACCCATGTGTCGACTGAGTCTGCAAATGTGAACAGATTCGAGCATGAAATTCGGACATCCCAGGGGGGCTTTAACTCGTTCCCTGATGCTGAAGATGGGTCGGTGAGTTTGGCGACCCTTCTCAACTAACACCGTGTTCTTTCTGAGCTTTGGAAATCCCTGCGTAGGTCCGAAACTTTCGAGATTTTATTCACGGGTCTTCGTCGGTCAACTCCATCATCATGTCTCGAGGACCTCCTCACAGCGCAATTAAAACCCGGAACACCATGACGAGCGACGTGCCGTTCCCTTCTCAGCACTCGCAAGCTGACTATTCTAAGAACGAATCCCAACAGCGTTCATGGACACCAACCCGAAAAAGGCAGCGAGCGGAGACACCGTCGAGCACCCTCTCGGACGTGAGCTCGCTTTCAGACTCTGCCAATAAGGCGAAGTCCCCTCCCGCCTCGGCGCTCAAACGCAAGATGAGCTTGTTGGGCAAGAGGACGAGCATGCAGTTTAAGAAGTTGACGACGTTGCACGCCTCAGAATCGGACAAAACGGAGAAGAGTTGGATGGGTTGATGTTACGTCGCGGACAACCGCCGCAACAATGACTATCCCATCTCATGTTTTATTGGCAATTCTGGCTGACTTCGCATCACCACCAGTGTGTCCTCCGCGCTCCCGTGTCCTCCATTTTACGCTACCGCAACTTTTCTTTCCGACATTCAATCCTGCTCGGTCTCCCTCAAGTTCATCTCCCTTGCAGTCTGTAGAGCTGGAATTGATCAAACGTCTGTTCGCTTTGGAGACAATCCGACCACGAAGAACACGCCCACTTCCCACGCAGAAGCAGCCTCCAGCCTTTAAGCATTCGTTGACAGCACGAAATAATCAGTAACCCCACGCATCCGTTCTTTTCGATCAGAAGACCAGAAAAGACTGAAGACGTCTGACGTAAGAGAGAGATCCGAATGAAATCACGAAACGTCTCTGCCACTTTCGTTCAAAGATCTGAAACCATTCGAATGATCCCCCTGGACCACGATGAATCTGCCGATCCTCCTCGATGCATCGACAGCATCCGTATACTGCGAGAATCTACCGAATTTTGTACCTTGTATTTTGTCTTCTGTGAACAATGGCACGAATCTTGTATTTTGAACCCAGAAAAAACCCAAACAATGTCATCCTTTCCCATAACTCCATTCCGAACATCGACATCATTTTGGAGGTTGTCACTTTTTAGTACAGGTAGATGAGTGATTTGCTAGCCAGACAGTAGTAGTACGATCCAACCGAAGAAGACACCGCCGATATCGGTTTGTATCTGTCTTTTACCGCACTGGTGGGGCGATCTGTGGCGTGTAGAAAAACATATACGGAAACAACAGTTAGCTGGATTCTGTCGTTTCAGAGGCTCTGCATGCGTCTTCTATCTCCTCCACGCCAGTCCAGTCTCTGCAATCCTCAAGGAAAAAAATACAAAATTCGAGCAATTGGCCGGGTCCGAAAAAAGAAATGAGTCACAACACTCACCATGATAACCGCATCCCCACGGACGAATAACATCTCCATATTTCTCGTCGCGGTTCTCACACCCAGTGGTACTCCTGTCTCCTCGTTAACGTCCACGATTGAGATGGTCTCTTCGACATCAGAAAGAATGAGGTTCATGTGTGCGTCGTAGGCCTGAGGTGTGCGGAAGCGATTGCGTTGATTTCAATGGACACGACAGAAGAGATAGGTCGAAAGCGTGGACAGGAGGCGAATCACGGCGAGAGAAAAGAAAGGAGAGGGGGGGGGGGGAGGGAGAGATAGAGAAAAAAAAATAATCAAAACGACAGAAGATTGTGAGGCAAGGTGGTCAGAACAGATGCACATAGCGTGGGAGTAAACATCGGTCTTTAGCATCCGCTTCTTTCTTCCTCTCGTTCCCTATGTTTTTCGGTTCTCAGACGTTATATTGCCCCTTTAATCCCAGAGATAAGTGCATTCCCTTCTCTATCGCTCCTCAGAGCGATATCCCATTGCAAATCTGATATTGCGAGATCCTTTCATTAGAGCCCATTACGCGAAGACACTCACATGAAGAACACCTTGTAACACTCGATCTCCTCGAAGTTTGATGTAGACTCGTCTAAGACGTGTATACATGGAGAGAAGGACGAGAGAGATAGACGGGAGATGAAGGGGAAGTCGGTCGATTCATTGATTTAGATGAGATGCGTGGAACAGGGAGGTCGTGGGGTAGGTATTGATGCACGGTCGATGTGAGATAGAAGGAGGGGAGAGGGTAAGACGATGGCGAAGAAAGGGAGAGGTGATGAGTATTTATGAGAATAGATAAAGCGGTGTGAAGATAACGGATGTGATGAGGAATGGTCAGCTTGGATCAAATACGATCTGAGATGAGCAAATGTCCTGCTCTCTCAAAAGTAAATCTGAAGTCTAATGTCGATCGATCCCAATCTTTCTCCCTTTCAGGCACAGGAAGACTAAGGGAACACAAATTTCGTACGCGATGTCTCTCCTCTTCTACTCCCTGATGACAATTTCCTCACCACGAAACATCCAGCCTCACGATTCGAGTACCCGAAGAAGAACCCACTAGAATGCGTTCGTAAACGCCACAAACGGAAAATCAAGGCAAGAACCAGCATTTAGATGGTACATCAACTCACTCGCTCAAGCTTAATTTCACCAGATCCAACGGCTCGTTTACACCACTTGTGGGAGGAGCTGGGATGTTTCCGTCTACGTCGGCCATTTTGTTCGGATTTTGTTTGCTTATTTGGTTCGATTCTTCTTCCTGTTCTTGCCTATTTGAAGGAGCGTTCGGTCTAGATGCGAGTTTTGAAGGAGAAGAATAAGAGCGAAAGTGGGCGGTGGAAGGTCAACTACTGTGCTTAATGACGCCTGTAGATAGAAGGGGACAGCTCTTACGTTGACGTAGTGAAAATAAAAGCTGGGAGATATGCGATGCTGATGACTATCGCTCCGTTTGCGCTGTATTAGGAGATGTTGAGGCCCACCTCAGAATATATGGGATTCGGATCCGAGAGTCGCAGACTTCCTGCGATGTATTAACCATTAGTCAGCATTCATTATCGATCGCGGCGCGTCGTTATGGAATTCTGGGGCAACCTGATAGTCTGGTAGATCAACATCAAATGCTGGTATTCTAGAGATTTTAATACAAGAACACCCAGGAATAGTCGGCGAATACAAACAGCCGTCGAGACCGAGGAACGAATTTTTTGAAAACTCTTTTGAAGCTTAGCAAAATGTCATGATACGGTCACCTGGCCAGATCCAGCGGCTCGTCTTATTTTCTCGCTTTCCAAATGACGACCCAACTCCCTGTTTGTCCCCCTCCTTATATCCCGCTTTCCCATCTTCTGGCCCCATCTGCCTGCCAATCTCTTTCTTACTCGTCTACACCTCACAGCACAAGTGGTCCCATTCTTCGACATGAAGTACTCCCATTGAAGCGAGTTGATGAGGCCATCGGATCTTCGTCTTCGTCCGCGCCGTCGTCGTCGCTATCAGCGCATTGTCCTCAAGTTCTCTTAGGTTCTCTTCCGACTTGTATGCCGATCTTCGTCGCTTTGAATAGGTTGATCTCACTCCCAAAAGGAGACGAAGAAACAAACGAAAAGACGGGGAAATCGCTGCCAAGCGGAGCAGATCAAGAGAAAAAGGTAGATCATGGAAATCTCAGGCTTTGGAATGAGAATCTGACAGGGCCCAAGGGGGGTTTGGAAATGGATGGTGAGTCTTGCATCTTCCAAATCTAGGTTTGGAAGGGATAAGGGGCGGGAGGGGATGCGAAGTTTGTGCAAAAAATTCTCTCGTAGACACCGTGAAACAGTCACGGTCTGGATCCCAACTGTCTGCGCCATTCTGTCGCTTCTGATGGCTTTGTTGACCCAGTTCGTCTGATACCAACCCATAATCCCCCAATTGTGTTCCTCCCACGATATCGGTTTTTTCTGCTGCTTTCCCATGGCAACCAGACTCGACCTCCTCATCCGCAGCAGCATCATCATCATTCCCTCTCATCATCACTTCTTCTCGATCCCGTTTCCATTCCCGCCTAATAGAAGAGAACGAGCAATTCCTTACGAAGCATGGTGGAGATCCAGACGTCGCCAGTGCTCTGAAGCAGGTTCAGTTCCGGTATGTTTTTCTTTTCTTGTTCTTCTCTAGATCTTAATCTCCTCTACCCTTCCTCTTTCTGGTCAAGCTTGAAGTGAAAAGCAGCTAGAAACCCAAAGAAGCTGATATTCCAGCATTTGCCTTTCACCCTCAATTTTCGGTCGCTTTGTTTCGCCTTTCAATTGTGCTGAACCACGTACGGCATATTGAATTTACAGACACTGCTCCGATCCGAAAGATCTTCTTCTTCTCCTTTCCTTACTTCACACCAAAACCCCCACCCCCAACAACACCAACAGCAATGCCGCTCTGGGTACCACGAGCCTACCAGGACAATCCTCGAACATCAATCTCCCTACGACCCCTTCCCAGCCAAAGTGGAATCCGACGTCTGAGTACGCTAATCTTCCTCCACCAGCGAGGATCACGAACCCGTTCTCTTCTCAGTCCAAGATGAACGGAGCCGGGCTTGGGGCGGATGAATTAGGGGGTTCCCCAAGCGTGATCATCGCTTGGGACTTGTTTGATCTGTTTCTAGAGAAATGCGTCGACTCTGACTCCGGAGTCGACTCCAACTCCGATGTTGATGAGGGAGGGTCCCATGGTGTGTTAGATAAGCTAGGCCAGAATGGGAAAGACGACGGTAAGTTAGGTACTGCGGGTCCAAAATCAGTTGGGAGATCGCAATTGCCAAGTGGGCAAGGGGATGAGAAAAATCGACAGCTTCATCGTGCTCGTGCTCGTGCTCGTAAACGTAAATGCGGATCGGGAGATGAATCCGGAAGCGATGACGAAGTGGGAAGGAATGATCGTGTAAAGTTGAGGAAAGGGTGAGTGTCCATGATGTATGCTCCTTTTTTTTCTTCTCCCTCCTTACGTTTTTATTCGATTTGTAAATAGAATTCTTGTTTATCAAGCCATTTGGATGGCTTACCCTTGATTTTGAATTTGTGTGATCCCTTATTCTCAGGTCGACAGTTCACGACTACCTATCTATCCTTGCTTCCCTTCGACAATGTGTCGACCAAATGTCCCTTCAAATTGGTCGATCCACACCGTGAGTCCGAACCTTTCCTTTCATCTGCGGCTCACCGTCACTAACGCCAACATCTTTTTCTTCTCAACGTCCCTGCTACTCTATCCTCTCCAACATAATCCCCTTCCATCCATCACAGAATCCCTCTCATCCTATTCGAGCCTCAAATCGATTCCTCTTCAGTGATTCCCATTCACAAGGAATCTTCTTCCTCTTCCTCTTCGATTGTTGCTGAATCTCGCGGTCCCAGTGGGAAGTTTGGACAGACTCCGAGAAAACCACCGCGGGTCAAATATATGGCTTTGAAGAGGGCTGTGGAGTGGAGTTTTGGGCAGAGCAATGTTCTTACGAGCATTAAGGAGATCGGTGAGGAGAAGATCATTCTTTCATATCTATAAACTGCTTACTAAACCCCAGCCTATCAATGAATTCCCCTATAAAATCCTCTCCGTCTCCGTCGATGCGGCAACAGTGGAAAATTCTGAAATCCAACAACAGCAACATCAACGACCAGCGCGACCTCCTCCTCTTCCGATCAAAAGCGACACGATCAACACTCTCATCGCCGACCCCAAGACCCAAAACGAAGCTAACGATCCGAAGAAGGACAAGAACAACCACCACCACCTGATAGATTGTCATGGCCATACAGTTGCTTCCTTCATCTGTAAGCTTGGACCGCCCATCAATGATTGGAGTGACGTGCCTTGTCGGCGACATGCATGGATATAAGGAACAAAGCTTTTGCGAAACCGAGCGCGATGTCTCCTGGTCGGTGGAGTTTGCGTCATATCATGCTTGTAACGATCCTTTTTTCTAATGACCACCTCTACGATTGCACTGGATCAGTACTGGTATGACGAAATGACTATATATGACTATTCTGAATTTCTGGTCGACTCTACGCTTCAATTGAAGAAGAGAAGCATGGCAGTAAAATGGAGAGCATTCAATGCGGGCTGGGGCTTTGGATAAATATGATTCGAGAGAGCCAAACAGGGGTGAAGGGGGTGGGAATGTGTCGAAGATGTTACCAAAGTCTTGATTTACCCCCGCCACCCGTTCATCTTCCCCCAACGTTAGAAGTGGCGCATGGCTCAAGTCACGTGATTGATTTAACGCTCGTTCGAAATTTCTGGGCGGGAAAGATGCCGGCCCCGGGGGGGGGGGGGGAGTGTCAGGGTCCAAGCTAAACTACTCCGAGCATCCTGATGCTAGGATTCAGCAAACCCAAGTCATAGGGGATTGTCAAAAGACTATTGTGATCAAAGATAATCAACCATAAGCAATCCTGTTTCTGGTTCTGTTTCTTGTCCAACTGCATCTCATCTCCCCCTAGTAAGGTCAGAGATTACTGATTACCAGGAATCATGCCGTCGATTAAACGGAAATCAGCTCCCTCTTCGGGAGCGGTGCAATCCTCTGCGGGCAAAACGAGCAGTGTTTCTAAGAAAGTCAAGACTCAAATCCAGGCAGTTGCGGATGTCATCGAGGAGGATGACGACGACGATGAAGATGAAGCGGCTGGTATGCTCGCACGAGCTTTGGAGGATGATATGATCGACGATGATGACTCCGAAGATGACGACGAGGACGACAACCACGAAGGAGAAGGAAGCCACTCGGACGGCTTCGAAGATCTCGAAGAAGGCGACGAACCCGGACCTTCCCGCCCTACCCGTGGCAGTACCTCTAAACCTTCCGAGAAAAGCCTGTTCAAGCCCGTAACAGCCGAAGAAATGTCTCTTCTTCGACGGGAAGGGGAAGAACGAGGTGGATCCTTCGGGTTCGGAATGAAGATCACAGCTTTACTCAGTTCTACATTCTTAGATCCTCTTCCTTCACCTGGAGAGATCTATACACCATCTCCAGCATCGAACCCGACGCTCAAAGCAGTATTGACGACCATTCATACTCACCTCGTGTCTTTACCGACTCTTCCAGCACTTTCCGTCACTTCTGCCATTCAACGACTTGCTCCCGTCCTGGTTCCGTTCCCACACCCAGCGCCGAGTCCGTCTGTGAAATGGCAGTTGGGATTCGAGAAACCGAAAGAGGTATTTGTTTGTGGAGGGTGGAATGTGATGGGGAGCTACAGGAAGGGGAAGAGAAGAGAGGATGCTGGCAAAGGGAAAGGGAAAGAAGTCGAGATCTCCAGCATCGATCTCGCAGTCGTCATGCCAGAGACGATGTTCACACCCAAAGACCGACTGTCCAACCGATATTTCCACAAGCGAGCCCATTATATGGCTGTGATCGCTTCATCGCTTGAGAACCTGATCGAGTCGCAGCAAACCACTCAAACTAAAACCAGCAATAGCAAGGACAAGAAGAAGACGAAGACGAAAGGCGAAACAACGAAATCGAACATGTCCGAAGAAATGCAGGAGATCTGGAAGACTGTGAATATCAATTGGACTTATCTGGGCCAAGATGTTCGAAGACCGATTCTCGAATTGAATGTCCCGAAGAACAAAGTCCTCGGCTTGAAACATACGACGACGATCCGAATTCTTCCTTCTCTACCTGCTGAAGCCGAAGTATTCGCACCTTCTCAGCTGTATCCGAGTAAATCCAATTTCCGAATCAGCACCGACGGAGCGGCTGAGAATGGAGAAGAAACGGCGCTTTTCACGCCGACTCCGATGTATAATACCTCTATCCTGTTAGACGGCTTACATCGATACTACCTTCTTTGGCTCCATCGAGTTCACAAGAGTTGTCCTGCCTTCCGGCCAGCTTTGGCGTTGTGGAGAATCTGGGGTGATCGAAGAGGTTTGAGCGACCGTTCTGGTTCTGGTGCAATGGGATGGAGTTGGTTTGGCGCCCAGATCCTCGGGTTTATTATCGAAGGTGGTGAGATCGGTGGGGTCGGAAAGGAGAAGACAATGAACCGGGCCAAGAAGGGTCTCGGTCGTGGGTTGAGTGAATGGCAGTTACTTCGTGCTGGATGGGAATTTTTGGCGTCTACCGATTTCTCTCTGACGGCCGTCTATGTCAAGACTATGCCCGGTGCAATCCGATTCCCAGCTGAAGAATTCGTCAACGTGTTCAACAATGTTCTGGTCGATTGTTCCGGACAAATCAACTTGTTTGCCGGATGGAACCAGGGAGAAATCGATCTTCTTCGTCACGAAGCGAGAAATACGTTAAACATGCTCTCTGATTCGGTCGACCGATTTGATGAGACGTTCTTGCGGTCTCTCCAAAGCGCAATGATCAGGTTCGACGATGTCTTCACGTTTGATTCCTCTTCGGTCGATTACGAGGCTAAAGAACCAATGATGGTGGTTGAAGAGCCTGAGAGGACTCGAATGATCGCGAATGCCGTTTTAGATATTTTACGACGAGGACTCGGCGATCGAGTTCGACTTGTGTGTGTACGAGCGGAGTGCCCTGGTTCATGGGATCTCAACGCGCCTACGCCTACGGCATCGACAACCGCCTCGACGACGTTAACTGTGGGTGTCACCTTTGACAAAGAACAGCACGCTCGTATCCTTGATCTGGGCCCTACTTCGTCCCAAGAAGATGAATGTCGTGAATTCAAGGAGTTTTGGGGTACTAAATCTGAATTACGTCGATTCAAGGATGGGAACATTGCTGAGAGTGTCGTTTGGAACGTGGCGCGACCTGAAGAACGAGCCCGAATCCCCGGTCTTATCGTCCAGTGGTTACTTGAACGTCATTTCGGCGTCCAGACACAGGAGATGACTTGGTGTCTTCCTTCTAGTCAATTGCTTATTCAAACCCCAAGCTCAGCCGACCGACTCGTCAACACGGCTGGATCTGAGAAACTCGCTTTTAGACCCATCTTGGACGGGTTTAATCAATTATACAAAGCTCTCAAAGCTGAAGACGATAATCTCCCTCTAACGATCCTGAACTTTACAGCGATTTCACCTGCTCTTCGATATACGTCCACCTTCATCACACACCCTGTCGATGTTTCGAGAGTTATCTCTTCACCGGAATGTTTGAGTTATATCCCCGCGGCGGATATTCTAGTCCAATTCGAGAGTTCCGGTCGATGGCCTGATGATTTAGTTGCGATCCAGAAAGTCAAAATGGCTTTCATGGCTAAATTGTGTCAAGTGATTGAGACGACCGTGAGGGGTGCTTCCGCGGAAGTGGTGTTAGAAGCAGGAGCACCGGACGTCCAAGATCATGCGACTTTAGAAATTCTCATGCCGAGTGGTGTTGCGTTCCACCTGAAGATTTACCACGACCGTGAACGAACGCTCCTAACACGAATGGTTAGCGAACCCGAGTACTCAAGCGAAAGACTTCGAACGATCGCTCAAGAAACGTACGATCTCCACGTCCGACGATTCACTTCATCACCTCGGCACCATGCCGCCATTTCTACGCTCCATCACCAATTCCCATCCTATGCGACCTCTACGCGTCTCGTCAAACGATGGCTCTCTGCTCACCTGTTGATGTCTCACATCCCGGAGGAAATGGTTGAACTCATCGTTGCCGATGTTTATATCAACCCTGGGTCTCTGGGTGTCCCGTGTAGTTCCCAGTCTGGGTTCTTACGTTCTCTCGAGAGGATCGCATCGTGGAATTGGAAGGAAGATGCGATTATCGTCCCTTTGTACACTGTCACCTCGGGTGGTCAAACCTCTGATCCGGCGGAACTACGAACCACAGACGCGCCATCTGCTCTTCGAACGGAAGCGACGAAACTATTCGAATCGACGAGGAAGAGTGATCCTGATTGCATGCTTCAGACCCTCGTCGTAGCTACGGAAGAAGACATGGCTGGTCGAGCATGGACAACGTCGACTTGTTCTTCCACACACAAGAAGGCTACTCCTTCTCGGCTTGTCGCGGGTCGAATGGTAGCTCTCGCTAAAGCCGCAGTGGGTGTTGTGAATTCCTACCAATCGGAAGAAACTTTCCAAATCAAGTCCCTTTTCGAACCTTCATTCGACGGTTACGACTTTGTGATCCATCTTGATCCTTCGAGAATTACTCGTCTTGCACAGAATCTGCATGCGGACGACGAGGAGTCTATTGCGAGTCACTGGACGGCGTTTGTTAGGAATCAGAGGAAGAACACTGGCGGTGGTAGCGGGGCGAGTGCGGAGGTTCAGAGAAAAGTCAGGATCGCGTATAACCCGGTGGAAGGATTACTTAAAGATCTCGAGGTGAGTGGTCTGCGCGCCTATCCTCCCCTTCCTCATGCCTCTTGTACACACTGACTGAAAAGCAAGCAAACACAAAAAAAACAAAAAAAAACCAAACCAAACCAAACTGACCCACTCTACTTACCCTCCCCCCCTTCCCTAGCGCATCTACGGCTCCCTCCTCGTCCCATTCTACGACCTCTCCGGCGGTCTCTCCATCGCCTGTCTCTGGAACCCCTCCATACTCTCTTACAGGACCTTCAAGCCGTACCTCGGGTTGAACGTCGAGCCTGTTTCCGCTTCCGCTTCCGTTGCTTCTTCTGACAGCAGCAGCAGTATGGTCAAGCTGAATAAGAAGAGCGTGATGTGTGAGATCCAGAGATTGGGAGCCGGGTTGGTTACGCGGGTTGAGGTGTTGTGAGATGAGTGAGCGAGCGTGCGAGCGGACGAACGAACGAAGGAACGAATGAATGAATGACTGAATGAACGCCTGAGGTTTGGATTAGATAGACAGGTAGATAGATAAATAGATATACTGTTCTTTGGTCGCTTTGTTGCTGGTCATGAGTCATGGGTCACGGGTCATGGATTATGGGTCATATGAATTGTGTATGAATGAATCCCCCCACTCACTTTGTTAGAAAGCATAAAATTTCCTTGCATATACCATATAGGTTACCTGCCGCCTACCTGCCTGCATGCGTGGCGTGACTGACTGGACACAAGAGTCAGAAGGAAGCTGACACAGAGAAGGAAGCTAGGATCCCGTTGAAGACGAAGATACGAATATGCGAAGACGCGAAGACTGAAGAAAGAACGAACGAACGANNAAACCAGACCAGACCAGACCACTGATATCGACGTGAATCCAACCAACTCATTCATCTCTAGCGCTTGCGATGCGATGGGATGATGTTGCGCCATGCGTTGTATAACGACGAGGAAGGAGGGGGGGAACTCGGACCAAACCCTCGTCCCTGGCCCCCCCGTTTCCCCCCTTGGTTTCCCTCTCCTCTGATGCCGTTCTGGTCCTCTTCCTTTCCCGCTCATTGAGAACGCCCAATGGCCCTTACTCCTTGCCCTCTGCTCCTGCCCC
>JANGFI010001730.1:0-27084 GCA_025758705.1 Goffeauzyma gilvescens
CCCCATTTACCTTCTCCCCCTGCCTCCCCCCCCCTCTCCCGCTTTCTATTCGCCATCGGCCTGCTTTCCTTCCCCTCCTGTGCCCTTCTACCCTCCCTACCTCTCACTTGCTTTGGAGCTCGTTCTTGAGAGACAGCCAATCAAAAGTCATAACCCGCCGTCGTTTGCAGCTGGAGGGACCAAAACATAACAATTATCCCAACCAGTCAATTGTACATCCTCTGACTTTGGATTGCTGAGCCACCTCATACTCGCATCTCGAATCCAAGGCTAGAATTTTTGGCACCTCTACCTGTCAGCCGTCTGCAGTCCTCTTCAAAGGTGCACATCCAGACTCAAGCTGCCATTCACCCTTACGCACCAATCGTTGCTCAACTGCCGTCAATTCCACCTAGTGAAGTCATTCCGCCGCGAAATCTATAATTAATCATCAACGTCTTTTACCACCATCCACCAAGGAAAACCAAGCGGGGAAAGCAATATCAAATCGCTCTTCCTACTTTCGCCTCGGCTAAAAAAAACCTTCAAAATACACGACCGATTATTCAACGGTGACCAGGAGGAGGTAGATTTCCCAGTAGTCGAAGTTGTCAAGATGGATGCCGGAACTTTGTTGGCTAACTCGTTGTCTCCGGGTGAGTCTGAGCGTCTACTCTTTCCGTGCTCTTCTGTTATTCGGTCGTAGACTATGGTCGGTCTTTCTCTCTTGGTGGTCGCCATTTGAGCAATGGCTTCCCGTTTTGCGGCATATGTTTCTGCCGGCCTTTTCTTTTTTTTGATACATATGGCGGGATCCAGGATACGCTGTCTGTCGAGAAGCCCGAGAGATGACTGTCACTGAGGAAGCCGGATGTTACATGGTAGTTGAATGAAGGGAAGTCTTAAAACCTCCTAGAAAGGGAATTCTCATTTTAAAAAGAGGAGGTTATTTAAATCGAGCGCAGAAGATGTCGATAGTCGTGCTACCAATGGTCCAGAGAGTCGACGATGGGTTTGAGCACTGGAATTCTTTTTAGTTCACCTAAGTTGGGCGCGGCGCAGAAGTACGGACTTTCGACTAGTCTTCCGTCTATCTCTTCTTGAGCTGGAACATTGTTGCACAGAAGAGGACGTGCGTTCCCGTACTCATCGGGATCATCTGGCTGATATTTTCTTTCCCTCATCGAACCACACCTTCCATCGCCTTATTCCTCCTGCTTTATAGACAACGACACCCGTGCCGCCGCCACGGCGCAGCTTCAAGCGGCATGTGCGGAAAACTTTAGCGGATACATGCACACATTGGCCAACGAGATGGCCAACGAAGGTGCACAATCGTACATCAGGAATGCGGCTGGATTGGCGTTCAAGAACGCATTGACTGGAAGAGTGAGTTTTTTTGGAAAGCATGCACGGACCCCAGCTAGGACAAGCATCAGTGTCTGACATTACTCTTACGGCTCCGCGTCATTCATACATCGCAGGAATCCGTCAACTCTCCCGAACTTTCAGCCCGATGGAGAGACACCGTCGAACCAGCTACCAAGGAAGCGATCAAGAACGCAGTCCTTCGGACTCTCGGGTCTCCTGAACGTAAAGCCGGTTCCGTCGCGGCCCAGGCCGTGGCAGCGATCGCATCTATTGAGCTTCCTCAGGGAGAGTGGCCAGATTTGATCGGCAACTTGTTGAGCTTTGTCGGTCAGGAGAACACGAACTTGAGGATCGCGACGCTGCAATGCGTTGGTTTCATTTGTGAAGTGATCGTGAGTGATTTTCTTCTGAACCGATCATCCCGCTCTGCTTCGGGCATTGGCATTGACAAACAGTTACCTCTCATTTTGTATAGAGTCCGGCCATACTCGCAACCAGATCAAACGAGATTCTCACCGCCGTCGTCCAGGGTGCTCGAAAAGAAGAGACCAGTGCCGAAGTCCAAGCTGCTGCCATTCAGGCTCTTTACAACTCGCTCGAGTTCATCCGAGACAACTTTGAGAGAGAAGGAGAACGAAATTACATCATGCAGGTCGTTTGTGAGGCCACGCAGTCGTCGTCGATCCCGGTGCAAGTCGGTGCATTCGAATGCTTGGTGAAGATTATGCAGTTGTACTACGATAAGATGGAGCTGTACATGGAGAAGGCATTGTTTGGCGTAAGTCTTCTTTCTCACCTTTAACGGTCCATGGAGATCATGCTCTCTGACGTGACTAACAATCTATTTTTTTTTTGCTTCCTCATTTGCTTCAGCTGACCGTGCTCGGCATGCAAAACCCGGAAGAAAAAGTGGCACTGCAAGCCGTAGAGTTCTGGTCGACTGTCTGTGACGAAGAGGCTGAACTTGCTCTGGAGGCTGCTGAAGCAGCCGACTATGGAGAGGCACCTGTTGCCGAGTCGCGAAACTTCGCACGAACCGCCTTGCCCGAGATTTTGCCTGTGATGCTTCAACTGCTTCAGCGACAGGATGAGGATGCCGAAGATGACGAATGGAATGTGTCGATGGCAGCCGGTACATGTGTCGGTCTGCTCGCCAACGTTGTCGGCGACCCCATCGTCCCCCTTGTCATTCCGTTCATCGAGAGCAACATCCAGGGTCAGGATTGGCGACAGCGAGATGCGGCCGTGATGGTGTTTGGATCCATTCTTGATGGACCAGACGAGGACAAGCTCCAGCCATTGGTTCAACAAGCGCTACCGACTTTGATCACAATGATGCGAGACTCGAACCCGGCTGTCAAAGACACTGTCGCTTGGACTCTTGGCCGAATCACTGATCTCATGTCCAACATCATCGATCCGGATGTCCATTTGCAAGAGCTCATCAATGCTACTGTTCTCGGTCTCCAGGACTCTGGCCGAATTGCCTCAAATGCTTGCTGGTCAATCAAGAACCTTGCGCTTGCTTTCGGTACGGAGGACGAAGCACCGACGACCCCTATGTCACCATTCTATCAAGGCCTCCTCGACACACTGATGCGGTCTAGCGAGGCCCGACAAACTAACGAGGGCAATGCCAGGACTGCAGCATACGAGGCTATCGCGGACCTTGCCACACACTCGGCCCAAGACACTATGGACCTCGTCTCACAGGTCGGTGTTGAGATCCTTTCGAGAATGGAGAAATTGAACGGACTTCACAATCAGCTTGTTGGTCTGGATGACCGCACGAGTTGGAACGAGCTTCAGAGCAACTGTTGCAACGTCACTCAGGCTATCATTCGAAAGGTCGGTCGACAAGTCTCGCCACTTGCTGACCGAATCATGACGATCCTGTTGGAATTGCTTCGAAACTCTGCCAAGGACGCAGCGGTCGCAGAAGACGCGTTCATGACCATTTCTACTCTTGTTTTGGCGCTCGAAGGCGATTTCGAAAAGTACGTCCCACACCTTATGGACTTCATCTACTCCGCTCTGTCTGTTCTCGACGAATTCCAGGTCTACATCTCCGCTGTCGGTGTGACGGGTGATATTGCTCGGGCAATTGGTGCGGGAATCGCTCCTTATGCTCCCAACTTGCTTCAAGCACTTTTGACCGCCTTGGCAAGCCCAGTGCTTCACAGAACTGCCAAGCCAACTGTCGTTGCCGCATTCGGCGATATTGCTACCGCATTGGGTGCTGGATTTGCTCCTTATTTGCCAGATGTCATGAACATGCTTAACCAAGCAGGTCAAATTCGAGCCGACCCTTCCGACGACTCGATGAGCGACTTTGTTTGGTCGATGCGAGAATCAATTGTGGACGCGTACACTGGGATCTTGGGAGCTTTCAGCAGCAATCGTGAGTTACAAGTCATTTGTCATTTCTGCCTGCGCGGCCAACCTAGTATGGGGTGGATGCTTAACCCCACTTGTCTTCTCTTTTTTCTTGATCAGCTGCCCCAATGGCGCCGTTCGTCAGCCAAGTTCTGACTTTCCTCATCACCACCACCGGTGACGAGTACGTCGGAGAGGCCTACCTGCGAAACTCTCTTGGTCTCCTTGGTGACCTCGCCCAGACTTATGGAACAGCCATCAAAGACCAACTTCTGCAGCAGGGTGTCAGCCGCATGCTCACCATGGGCAAGTCGCGAGCGGCAAAGTCAACGGTGAACGCAGCAAGGTATGCCAGAAAGGTGAGTCATTACTTGGCATGCTATTGGTCTACAGCACCAAGACAGGAGTTGATACTGATCCATGATTTACGTATACAGGCTGTCAAGGACGCTACCGTCTAAATCAATCCCTCTCGAAGGGCCGACCCATGCTTCTCACGACCTCTTTCTCTTCCTCTTTTATTTCCTTCCCTTCACTTCCCTTCCCTTCCCTTCCATTCCCTTCCCTTTCCCACTTTGCTCCATTATCTCACTTTTATCATCCCACCCCACCCCATCCCATCCCATCCAATCCCATCCCGAGTATGACCAAAACGACAAGGGGTTAGTGTACGTCCAAGGACGACATCCTCCTGTATCACCTACCAAGCCAGCATCATTCGGAAGACCAGCTCACGATGAACCGCTTCGCAATGCATTGATTTTTCTTTTCTTTATCTTTTCACACTTTCTCGCTCCTTCTTCTCCCTCCGGCACAACCGCGGTTGCCTGCCCGCCCATCCATCCTTCCTTCCATCCATCCATCCCCTTCCCCCTCCTACTTATCCTTTCTTTTAACGATGACCGAAGAAGATGCCGAGCTCTGCTCTTTTTTCTAGATGCGCACAAGGTGGACGTTTGGCCCGGAGCTCCGGCTCTTGGAAATATGTAAAAACTAGTCAATGAGAAACTGAATATTGCTATCAATTTCTTCTTCTGGAATCCCGAGCCCTGCCTGATATGATGAATCGAAATCCAAATCGAAGTCAAAAAAGGGACCGACTGCACATGTCAGGAGTGATTGCAACAAGACCGAGGGGCCCAGTCTTACTGGGAGGAAAGAGGAAGGAGTTAGAAAGATGGAGCGGAATCCACGCGGTGCTCGCCTCCTCGGTTCGTTAGTGGGGGGCTAGGGGGCGAGGGGGCGCGTCGCTCGTGTTGGTGTTGGTGCATGACTGAGTTCGTCGCGAGGATCGGTCGCTCGGCTCGTGTTGGTTGGTGCACGCCTGAGTTCGACAGCTGAGCCTGCCGGTTCATTCGGGGAGGATCGGTCGCTCGTGTTGGTTGGTTGGTGAATGAATGACTTGACTCGGAAATAAGATAAGCCCTCGCCCCTAGCCATGCAAACGCACTGCATTGATTTAGCCCCGCACTCTGCTCCCTCCCCATCCGCCATCCGCCATCCGCGATTCGCTCGTGTTGAGATTTCGGTAAAAGCCGTTGACAATCCCAATGAGAAGGGGAAAGGGAAAGGGGGGCGACGCAGGGACACTGGGCAAGGGCAGGGAGGGAGGTCTGACTCCGCCAGTCGATCAGGTGGGTTGCCCCCGCGAATGCACACTCGCTTCCCCGTTTTGCCAAGGCAGGAAAAGAGGAAAAGAGGAGAGAGAAAATAAACAAGGAGGCGAGTGGTCGTCAGTTAACCCAAGCGAATCGGATGGATCAGGTGCATCATCTAACTATTCAGCATCGAGAGCCAGACTTTTCAATTCGATCCTGAATCACCTTAGTTTTCGTTTTTTGCCCCGCCTCGTATGATGAGGGCTACGGATGGACGCCGCATCCTTTCCGACAAAGGGGACGAAATGGTTTGTAGTACATATAAACTCAGCCTCTTGCACCTGAGAGCCATTACATGCACGTCCTTTCCGAGCCACACTTGAGGATGTCAATTAGACAAAGGAAACCAACAGCCACTCCATACCGCATATATACTCTCATACCCTCACTCGTCATCAACTTGGCCCACCCGATTCCAAGAGCCAGCGAGTTTATATATACCCATTCTTACCCTCGCCCCTCCCCTCCCCTCTTGCCCTTACCTTCACCCCCTTGAAAAATGTCAATTGATCAGCCACCAAGTGTTGGGCGCGCTCCCGATACCATCGAATTAGCCCAAACCGTCCATTCGCGGCCCGACTTTGTCAACCACACTCTTCAAACGGCTGACACGCTTACAAACGAGGACCAAGATCACCGCGATGTCAAACGGGAGTCATCTGCAACAGTCGCCTCGGTTTCCAGGCCACCTGTTGAGCATGCAAAGGCATCTTTTGGACATGATGGGAAGAACCATCGTAGGAGCCTGGTCGATATCCTCTCTTTTGGGTTGTTGGCAGATCCGTGGAGGAAGAAACCATGGGGCGCCAATTGGAGATCGTCGTCATTTTTCATCACTTTTGTGGTCTCTGCTGGAGTTGCAACGGATCTTTTGACCTATGTGAGTTTTTCCAGCCCTTTTAACCGTTTTTCATTTTTTGTCTTTTTGAGTTTGTGGACACCGTGCCACAGGGGTCACGTCATATTACATTCGATATACTGATATCAGTCGCACACTGTAGAGTATCATCGTCCCCATCATACCCTTCCGTTTGGAAGCTCTCGGCTACAGCAACATAGCGTCTCTCAACTCCTACCTCTTAGTCGCGTACAGTGCCGGTCTCGTCCTATTTACTCCAATCTGTGCATTCGTCTTCCACCGATATCCGTACCGTCGCTCCCCGCTCCTCGGCGGTCTCGTCGTTCTCCAACTCTCTCTCGTCCTGTTCACCGTCGCACGCCCATACTGGTGCATGATCGTCTCCCGAGTCCTCCAAGGCATAGGCTCAGCCGTAGTCTGGAACGTTGGGATGGCTATGATCTGTGAGAACGTGCCGGCTGAACATGTCGGACGACAACTCGGTTTCGCAATGTCAGGCGTCTCCATTGGGCTGAGTCTCGGACCAGTTCTTGGAGGTGTTCTGTACGATCGAATGGGTTGGCATGCGCCATTCATATTGTGCATTATCATCTGTGCATTCGAGTTCGTTGGCCGATTACTCATTGTGGAAAGAAAGGAAGTTAGGAGATGGGGTATTGGATTGGATGAGATTTTCCTCGATGCCGATGGACTGCCAGTAGAGGATGATGCATCGGTGCAAGGGCGAGAGCGAGAGCGTGCGGAGGAACCGGCCGAGGCGCATCTACAGCAACAAGATGGTTCACGATCAGACAAGGAGAAAATGCCTCTTCCGGACGCATTAATATCCAGCACTCTCCAAAGACCGCTCACTCATCCCGGCGATATCGTAGCCCATTCGAAATCGAACACAAACACAAGACCAAAACCCAAATCTAAACACCTCACTCCGATCCAGGTACTCGTCAAGATGTCTTCCTCTCCTCGCGCCATGTGTGCCGTCGGGCTCATGTTCTCCTTCGCACTCATCATCGGTGCTCTCGACCCGACTCTTCCCGTGCGAGTCAAAGATGTATGGCACAAGGACTCGCTCCTCATCGGTATTATCTACCTTGTCGCCTCCATCCCGACCTTCCTCACTGGCCCCCTTGCAGGAGCGGCCGCTGATAAGTGGGGTGCACAGGTCGTGGTAGCGCCGTGTATCGTACTCGCCCTTCCTTGGTTCCCGTTGATGCAACTGAAAGCGTCCTTTGCCGGGTTTATCATCTTCTTCATGTTAGCTAGTAAGTGTCCCTTGACAAAGAAAAAAGGGGCCAAACCATCTCTTTCCCAATTTATCCCCACAGCCCAAGGACTTGTTGCTGACCTCTTGCCGGACTTGCCCCCCCTGAATCATCCAGATGCGTCCCTGAGCTGCTTCCTCAGTCCGGTCGGCCTCGAGCTCGCGCGAGTGGCCCAAACCCAAGAAGGAATTGGAGAGATCCGTGAGTGGGACCGGATCCCATCTGCCTCATTCTAATAGCGCGGACGTTCTGACGCAAGACAGATTCACTGATTCTTCTTCCCTTCTCTATCTTTATCCCTTTCTTCTTTCCATTCATTCATTTCTGTTCCTCGACGACCTCCCGCAGATCAATTCGGAGCAATGAACATGGCTTTCGCCATCGGATCCCTTATTGGTCCCTTCATCGGTGGCAACATCTACGACCATGTTGCGAATGGATGGCCGATCCTCACTTGGATTTGGATGGCTATCCTTATCTGCTGTATACCACCCGTGTTATGGTTTACCGGTGATCGACCGCTCGGACGGATGCTCTTTGGTATGCTCAGAGGAAGACGGGAAAAAACCCGAGGAGAAAAGGAGGCGGAAAAGGTATTTGAAGGCAACTCTGGGGATGTGGAACTAGTGGAGTCCGGATCGGAAACACGAGTTACCACCGTTAGTTGACATACCACATTAGTATTTTACGCAGAGAAAGGATCACGTATACTAAAAGATTAATGAATATAGAAAGGGGACTGGCATAATGTCTCACACCCCCCACCCCACCTCACTCACTCATATACAACATGTTATCATCATTGTCATTCACTGTCTTCCATGTCCGAGGAATCCCTAAAATCACTCAGACAGGTTGATCTCATCTGTTCTTTTCCTCGTCTGTTCCGTTCCGTTCTGTTCTATTCTATTCTCTTGTCTTATCCTGTTGAATTGGGCGCCGCCTGTAGCGACCACCATGAGTTGACTTAGTACGAATTATCACATGCCTTCTTGCGGGTTGGTGTCACTCCAAACCGAACGATGGATGCATCATGCCATACCCCCGTCGAAACTAATCTGCTCCCGTGTCTCCTGGTTACCAAGCATAGGTAACCATGTGGACACAGTTTATAACATCACGCGAGGAGCCATTTGCCGCGGATATCTCGTGCCAGCGAGGGAAGCAGCGGGGACTGGGACTGGGACTGTAATATGGGTTGATGTCCGCGAGTGGCCAGATTTGCGTTCCGGGGTCTGCACCATTACCAAGTACTCCGAGTGGGGTTTACGCGGGGGAGGGGCGGGAGAGGAGGGGGGGGGGGGAAGAGAGGGTCGACGAGGATCGAGGATCGAGGATCGAGGATCCACGTTGATAATCATGTCGTCATCGTCCTGCGAACCTCGTACTCACGCAGCCAGTCATCCTCCACATAAACTTCCTCCACATCATGGCAATGGCCTCCACCCTGAACAGATGTCGTTGCCTCGACCCCCACCCCCCTCTTTCGCCCTGATCTCCTGCCTTCTGCTCCTGTCTCCTCGTTGCTCTCGAGCCCACGATTCAAAAGAGGAACGTTCTGGAAGGTGGAGGCATGGTGGGAGTATTTCACAGCAGTTTAAGACATACCACAGTGCCGTTGGGGCTAGACCATTCTCCTTGATTGTAAACGTTTCTCCCCTGCAGTCCCCGCACACACAGTAAACCCCTTCGTTCTTGCCCTTCCTTTTGCTTTGCCGTGCTAGGCCTCCATGTAACCGGTTGTCTGGATGGTAGGGTCAGGGACACCGGCTTCTGACACGAGCCAACATACCCAGAAATGCCGACCTAGAGGCTTTCAGGACTTGGATATGTATATAAACAAAGACACCCTAGTCGACCATCTCACCCGCCCGTTGCGTCGCACATTTACAGCCACACTCATCATCTCATCACTATAGATATCACCCACCTACCTTGATTCTTCCACTCAAGCGTTCCTATCACCTTCTCCATCTTACCCGCATATCAAAATCCATAGCACCATCACAATGTCTGCCCCTCAGAAGAAGATCCTCGTCGTCTTGACCTCTTGCAACCAGTTGATTAGTGAGTTTCTAGGTCAAGGACTTGGGAATGTCATTGGTAATAGGCGGCGCGCAGCGGAGGACCGGATATATCCCGTCTGCTCATCGACTGACCTCGACTGACAAATTTTCGCTGACCCTGTCAATCTTGTCATCTTTGTCTCTTTCTAGATGGCAAGGGAAAGACCGGATGGTACCTCCCCGAGCTTGCCCACCCGTACTACGAGCTCAAGGACCAATTCGCGCTCACGCTCGCCTCCCCTGCCGGCGGTGAAGCTCCTCTCGACCCCGGCTCCGTCCAAGCTTTCGCCAAGGATGAGGTTTGCACCAAGTTCTTGCACGACGACGAGGCCCAGAAGTTGGTCAAGAACACTGTCAAGCTTTCTTCAGTGAATGCCGCCGACTATGATGCGATCTTCTACGTCGGAGGTCACGGACCTGTTATCGACTTGCCATACGACGCCACGTCAATCAAGTTGATTGAAGAGTTCTACGCCTCTGGTAAACCCACCGCAGCAGTCTGCCACGCACCCGCCGTCTTCCTCAAGACGAAGGCACCCAACGGCGAGCCTCTCGTCAAGGGAAAGAAATTCACCGGTTTCTCCAACTCGGAAGAAGAGGCCGCTGGTGGAATCGGATCCATCCCCTTCTACCTCGAAGACGAACTCACAAAACTCGGCGGAAAGTACGAGAAGGCATCAGAGGATTGGGGAGAGAAGGTCGTCGTTGACGGAAACTTGTACACTGGTCAGAACCCCGCTTCCGCTGGTGCCCTCGCAGCAAGGATCAAGAAGGATCTCGCCTAGACGGACATTGGTTCGAAAAAGAAAATTGGGGGTCTTTGTGCTGGAAGAAAGTTGATCCTGATAATGATAATTAAATGATGCGAAGATACACTTCGGTCCCGAACAAATGAATATGATGTGTCCAATTCAATTCGTTCTGTGTCATTTGTGTGCAACGCCGCATTTCATAGTCAAATCACACCTATCTCTGATATCGCACCCCAGCAGCGACCTTGCCGAGCGGGCTTTTGGGTACTTGCATGAAACCCCGAAAGGTTTCAAAATACGGAGAGTTGAAGCGTTTCATCCATTTCCATCATTACGTCTCTGAGGGCTTTGCTCTCCACCTCATCCCTCTCTGACGAATCGCGGCGACGATCACCTCGACCTTCTGCTCCCGTAACCTGTGCGAGTTCCCATTCCATTAAGCATAGGATTCCTTGAACTAATCGTTGGATGATCTTACAAGACCTCGCATCCTCATTAGTTGTCATCTCGTATCTGATCAGTGTCACCCAACACAAATTGTCGTTGCCATCAAGCAACGACACTATTGACAGCAGTCGTCTCCATATTCGATTCCCCGCCTTCTGTTTATCCGCGCGCCATCTTCTGCTCTAATGCCTCCCCTGCCGGAGCTAGTGGACTGCCTAGTTTTGATCATCACGTGATATTTCTCTTTTTGGGAACCCCACCGCTAAGGAGGGAAACAATTTCAGTGCTCATTGAGTGTCAGGGACTCGTTAACGAGGGTGTAGGTCTTGAAGAAACATAATCCAGATTATTGGATCTTGTTATTTGGGCCACATGCTCCCCACATCCGTGAACTTTCGGAATACATTTAACTTGAGGTATTCATTTACATCTGGACATCTCGCGACCAGACGTTTATCGATCTGATCGATTCTTCAACTTTCTTTACATTAATCAACACTCAAATAAACGATGGCTCGCGGACGAGGACGAGGTGGCAAGCGTGGCGGAGGACGTGGTGGACGTGGTGGTGGCAACGGAACCTGGTCTCAAGACCGATCGGGAACTAACACCCCCAATCAAGGATCCGGAAATGAGAAGTCTCGCGAATGGAATGAGATGACTCGGGACAACCGTTGGTTCGAGGAGTACTACAAGGCTGAAAACATCATTGGAACGGACGAGTGGTCTGATTTCATGGCGACTCTCAAGAGGGATTTGCCGACCACTTTCCGAGTGACTGGGAGTCGAGCACACGCGGATAGCTTGAACGAGATCATCAAGAACAAATACTTGCCGGAGCTACAGCGTGTGCACGAGTTGGGGTTAGTGGCTCCTGGTGGAGATCGGGAGGCGGTCGCTGTATCCGAGAAGCCGGTCGAGCCGGTTGCTATTGGTGGCGCAGAGGAAGCCGAGGTAGCCTCCTCTGAGAAGACGGCAACGGTGGTCCAGGAGAACATCATCAAACCGGAACCTCCCAAACAAATGTCTTGGTACCCGGGTGGCTTGGGTTGGCAAATCGATGCCCCTAAGCGATTGCTGAGGAAGAGCGAGGAGTATCGATCTTTCCAACGTTTCTTGGTAGGAGAAACCGAGATTGGAAACATAAGCAGACAAGAGGCTGTATCGATGATTCCGCCATTGTTGTTGAACATTGAGTCGCACCATCACGTAAGTCTCATATCTTCTAACCTTTCCACGCAAGGGATATCGAGTTCGGTTGTCCTCTTCGGAATTGAACCCACGAGACTGACGGCTTTCTTCTTTTCCGGCTTGGGTTCTTGTTATTTTCCCTCCTCACAGTGCCTGGACATGTGTGCCGCCCCCGGATCCAAGACGGCTCAGATGCTGGAAGCTCTCAATCACCACGCTTCGATTTCCACTGGGCTGCTCATCGCCAACGATAGTGATGCGAAACGATGCCATATGCTTGTTCATCAGACCGGTCGAATGCCCTCTGTCGGTTTGGGAGTCACCAACAACGATGCCTCCCTCTTCCCCAACATTTTTATCGATGACAAGAGCACTCCTCTCATGTTTGATCGAATCCTGGCGGATGTCCCTTGTACTGGAGACGGCACGTTCCGAAAGAACGTGGATATCTGGAATTCGTGGACCGTCGCAAATGGAAACATGTTGCACGGCTTGCAGCTGAGAATCTTGTTGCGAGCGATGCAACTCCTCAAACCGGGCGGAAGAATGGTTTATTCGACTTGCTCGTTCAACCCGGTCGAGAACGAGGCAGTCGTCGCCGCCGCGTTGGATCTCAACAGGGGCAAGTTCAGATTGGTCCCGACCCCGAAGGAGACCGTTCTGCCGGAATTGAAGAGGCGTAACGGTTTGTCCTCTTGGAAGGTCGCGGTCCAGGACAACGAGAAAAACATCATTTGGTTGGATTCTTATCTTTTCTACCAGGGATACATGGCAGGCTCGAGGGAGAAGTACAGGCAGGTTACAACTGACGAAGAGTTGGCGGCCAAGTCAGAGGACTGGAAGACTGGATACGAAGAAGGCAAGAGTGGAACCGGTTCGTTCAAGGAGAAGCCTCTCGCTCCGACACTATGGGCACCTGAGGGAGCCGAACACATGGGTCTCGAACATTGTCTTCGATTAGCTCCTCACGATCAGAACACCGGTGGTTTCTTTGTCTGTGTGCTTGAACGGGAGGGAGGAGAGAGCAAGATCACCGGTCCGCACGCAGCTGTACAGAACGCCCGGGAGGCGGCTGCCACGGAGACTGCGAAGACCGAGTCTGGCAGCATCGAGGTCGATGTCTCTGGGGAGCAAGGTGTCAAGCGAGCCCGATCGCCTTCGCCATCTGCGGCGGACTCGAGCAAGAAGCCCAAGGTCGAGGAGGCGAAAGTGGAAGCTGCGGCTGCCGCCGAAGCATCGGCCTCGACATCGATTGCGGAAGAGGCTGCGAAGCCAATCGTTCCCCTGACTGAAAAGCAGTTGAAGAGAAAAGAGCACCAAAACGGGGGTTTCAAGGAAGACCCATTCTTCTTCTTGAAGCCCGATGACGCGGAGATGGCCGCCTGTATCAAGTACTTTGAATTCAGTCCCGATTTCCCTCGAGACCGACTTTTCGTCCGAAACCAAACGGGTGAGGCGAACCGAATCGTTTACATGGCGAACCCTATCCTGAAGACATTGATCGATAACAATGAGTACTCTCGAATTCGTTTGTTGTCTGCCGGCATTCGTATTCTCGTAAAACAGGACACATCGGGAAAGAACGACCAGATCGCTTGCCGATGGAGAATCCCCGCGACCGGTTTGGATGCACTTCTCCCTTACATGGACAAGAGCAAGATCATCCATGCGACCATGGCCGATCTTCGCGTCTTCCTCATGGATCAGTATCCATTTATGGCTAAATTCGGTGAATCGTTCCAGAAGAAGATGGGCGATAAAGTCCAGGGATGTCATGTCGTTACTTTCCCCGCAGGAGACCACGACGGAGGTCACCTGTCTTTGCCTCTCACAATGCCGATTTGGAAGGCGACCAACTCGGTGTCATTGATGATTGATAAAAAGGAGAAGAGGTATGTCTTCATGATGTGGCGCAGTAGGGACGAGGACTAGATAAGCTGACCTGCCCTCCTTCCCCCTCCCCCCCCCCTTTCTTTTTTTCGTAACTTCCGTCACATAGCACGCTCTCTCTCCGAACTTTCGGAGAAGACCTGACCCTTCACTCACAACCCATTCAGGGTAAGAAGGCGGAGGAGGCGGCAGCCGCTGCTGCTACTACAGCTCCTGTTACTGAGCTGACCGAGGAGGAGATGATGGCAAACGCCGAGTAGGACTTTCGCGGAAAAAACACCAACTACCTCTGGACCACAGCAACAATGATCTCATTCCGCTTATCATAGCTTTTGTATTCTATGTTGAATTGATTTCTCTTCCATTGCGAATCCTCATTGTTTTTATTTCCCTTGAGCACCATTGCTGTCAGAGAGATGCGACATGGAGAGGAGACAGACCACAAGACACAACGAGGTTTGGGGCTTTGGGGTGGCCACCGTGAGAAGCATTTATCAGACGCGTCCCTTTGCTCGAAATGGTTGGGCTACCTATGAAATTGAAAGTGTAAACAATCGCGCGCATGGTTCGAAAGGGGGAGGAGGGGGCGGTAGAAGCGTCAGTCAACCATCGGAGACGGGGAATGGACGACGACGACGACGACGACGACGACGACGACGCCAACAACAATAACAACGACGACGAGATCAAAATTGTTCAGAGATGGCAATCAATATCGCTCAGCCAACTACAAGACCCAGCGGAATGCTGATAAAGACAGGCCAGAAGTGGGGAAGCAGAATTTGACTCTCATCACAGAATCCCCAATATTTCTAAATTCAACATCCTCGTTGAAACCGCTTGATCTTGACCACCCTCTTTCACACGACTGACTGATACGGGTCTCTTCAGCATGGACACCCGTCGACGCACCCTCGCCTCCGATCCTGCGGCAGTTATCAATGGCGCCCACGTGGACTCGAGGATTCCCATGCCATCTTCCGCGATGAAAGCTCAGAGCACCCTTCGATCGAGCAACATGCACAGCAGCAGCGGCAACAACAACAACAACAATAACAATGGAGCCACCTCGAGTGGTCCGTCACGAATGAGAATGTCGATCGCTCCTGGGCGAATGTCGACTATCGGAGGGAGCGGAGGTGCTGGTGGAGGCGGAAGTGGAATGCAGGCCGGTCTCAGGGAAAGCCAACAATCTGCCTCCTCGGGAGAAATGATGACGGGTGGAAGAAGGTCGACGATGAACACGGTTGGATCAGGAACTCGAGCTGATGGAGGTATGTACGGTCGATCTTCCACAAATGGTAGAGCATCCGTCTTTCCTCCCAACACGGTCCGAAGGTCCTCCTCTCGACAATCTCTTGCGCCGTCTGCACCGATGTCCTCGGCTGTTGGGGGACACAACCGAATTGAGGACCCGCGAAAGTCCGAGTATCGTAGTGCACATTTTCAGAAGATATGTCGAGACAACATTGAGGAGTACTTGTACTCGACAGGGCGATTCCCGCACTCTCTCGGACCGAGAGGTCTCAATTCACCCACCCAGAAGGAGTTTCAACTCATCGTTCAATTTCTTGTCAAAGAGTTGGACCCGTCCTTTGTCTGGGGAAAGAGCTTTGAGTCAGATTGCATGACAATTATGAGGGACATGAGGTACCCTTCGCCCGAGCAAATCTCAAAGACTTCCCTCGGTGCCGCTGGTGGTCCCACGGCTTGGCCCGCATTGTTGGCGATGTTGAATTGGTTGGTCGATCTTGCGAGGGTGAGTTTAAGCTTTCTTCCGTGCATCCCGAGAATTTTCTCCTTCACGTATTTGTGAACCATCTTCTAATGACAATACCTTTGGTTGAACTTCTCTCTCTCTCCTCTCTTAGGCACTGGAAATGTGGCAAGACCCCGAAACGGGTGACCCCATGGTCCTCGATCTGGATCTCGTTCCGGAAGACTACGAGAATTTCCATGCGAGGCTAGGATGGGAGTACCTTAGCAAGGCTTACAACCAGTGGGAAGCGGGGGCTGACGAATTCCCAGAGTTGGAAGCTCACCTCCAGGATATCATGTGTGAGTGCGCGATTTCCCGATCTCACTGCGTCTCCGACGACACCGGGCTTGGATGGAGAATTAAAGCTGACTTCCTGTGGGGTACTTTGGGTAGACAATCGAACCGACAAGTTGCTCAGACAGATGGGGGACGTCGAGAGTGATTACAACAGGATTGAGACTCAGCTGAGGATGTTAACTCAGGTCGAGGTGAAGCCCCCCCCCCCCCCCCCCCCCCATTCTCGCCTCTTTGTTTTCTCTTGACGTGATGTTGTTGTTTCACTGATATTATCTCTACTTACAGTCCCCGTTGAAGAAAGCCAGCCTCGAACATGATACCCTGCTAGGCGATAAAGCCAAGTTTGAAAAATACATCGATGTGCTGCAAGAAAGGATCGACAAGGTGACAGCGATGAATAATAAGGTCAAGATGGCAGGGAATGAAAAAGGTGAGTGAATAAGATATGCAAATTCCTGCAGTTCAGTTCTTGTTTTTGGGGCTTTTGATTCGGAAAGCTGACCCGTCACCGTTATCTGTATCACCAGCCGCTGCTATTCAAGACCTCCAAGAAGAGAAGACACGACTCGAACGTCAAGTCGCAGCCCAGAATCTTACACCGGAAGAAGTGAAACGGATGACCGTTGAACATTCAACCTTGAAAGAGAGCATCCCGGACTTGCAAAACAAGCTTGCCGACGGAAACAAGCAACAGGGCGAGCAAGAGATCGCGGTCACTCGACGGATGGACGATATTGAGACCCTATCACAAGAGTACAACGGGCTGATCAACAAGATCGGTTTGGCTTCCGGTCAACGAACCGACTTCACAATTGCGGTGGAGATGAACCAGGGCGATATGACTGGTGTTGGTGTTGTCTCGGCGAGAATGAAAGAGGAGATCCGGCCGGCATTGCAGGCGTTTGGTGACCAGGTCCGATCGGAATACCAAAAGCGGGCGAATCGGAAGATTGAGCTTGATGATGAGCTGGACAAGGTCTCGAGTGAACGTCAAGCCAAGGAGGAAGAGCAGAAGACTCTGGAAGTCAAGCTGCGAATTGCCGATGACCAGGCGGACAAGTTCAGGACTGTGAGTGCCACCCGCCCATCGACGTTTGATTTGTTGGTTATAATCACACTATACTCAAGAAAGTACATATAATTTCTCTTCACTGCAGCATTCTCAATCGGAAGCACACGACATGCAAGAACGGCTCACCAAGTTCGAGAAGGAGGTCAGTGCCATGTCAATGTCAAGCCAGGATGAGCTTTTTAGGCTCGAATCCGAGTTGGAGAGTCTTCGTGTTGAGTAAGTTGAACCAGTCATCCCCCTCTCCCTGATTCGACCCCGAGGCTGACCGGGTGAATTCTGCATCGTAGGCGTACCGAGACCGTACATGCTGTCCAAAACCGTCGCGACAAACTGTCCAACGACGTAACCTCCCATGCACAGATCATCCTCAACGGCACGGACCACGTTGCTGCGAAATTTGCTGAGCTCAAGGCATTCACACAGAATCTGAAGTAGACATTAATACCATGGGCCTCTCTGTTTTCTCATATATGTGCTAGTCAGTGTTGTACTCAGAATCTGATTTTTGTCTTCGATGTGTCTATCTTATGTCGGTCTGTCTATTTCGACGGGTTAAATGCATACAGGGATTACAATCGTGAAGGCCGTGAGTGGATCGTTGGTTGAGAAAGAAAAGATCAAGCATAGTCTCATCACAAACTCCTTAAAATGATGCGTCTGATATGATCAACTTGAACGGAAGGGGGGATGTCTGCGAATAAGAGAAAGCGTCAAAGGTCAATAGCTATACTTCTGTCAATCGAACGGGTTTAGGGGATCTGGCTTACAGTCATTCCGAATGTCGATATCTCGTCTTGGCGGAAGCGTGTATGGGCCAGCCTCCTCAGTCTCTGGTGGAAGCAACAGATGGTCACCCTTGGACTCAGCGTTGACTCGGGTAGCGACCAATTTCAGAATCTCGCTTGAAATCGGATTTTCGTAGTCGGCGACGTGGTACTGAGCGATAAATTTCTGAATTTGACTTGGTGATAAGATCCAGCAGACATCGAATAGAATGTCGATATCGGTTGGTGTGGCCTGAAACAGAAGAGAGGCATCAGAGATCAGGGTCCAAGGATCGCAGTGATAACCCGGACTACTCACCTTTTTAAGCTGCAGTAACTTGGTTGCCTGAATCAAGCTCTCGAGCTGCAGTATGCCGTCTTGCATGCCATGTGTCTTGCACCATTCTTCGATTCGGGTGATGTTGTACTGGATTTGCATCGCTGTAAAATGGGATCATTGTTAGCTTCCTCTTGGATACGCAATGCAGTACCTCAAGTCTCACCTCGCTTCCACGAGCAAAAGTTCCTCCTCATCAAGACGTCATTGAAAGCGGTCACTCCGACGAGCTTCAGCAAATCTGTCACCACCTGGTCAACGACGTTATCCTCCATGTAGTAGCTCTTCAATGCCTTCCAGACCTTGTTCAGCAAGCTCAGGATGTCGTCCATACTGTAAGCTGGCTGGGCGGGGTGGTTGCTTATTCCGAGCATTCGGCCGAACAGGCGGCCAGATCCCTCTTGAATTTGGAACCCCGGGAGCGCCTGCGACTCAACCACGGCAGGGATGATCATCTTGTACAATTTTCTCTTGACCGCTTGCATGAAGGTGTGGTAGATGTTGTACTCGAGATTGTCCAGGTCATGGCGAACGATGGTGACAAGTCGCGTGTAGGCTTCCCAATCAAGATGTTCATCACTTGGGCCAATATCGTTTATTGCGTCCTCTTCCGCAGTAATAGCGAAAGATAGCAGCTCGTGGATATTTGACAACCAGAAGATCCCAGGGATGATGGCATCCTCGCCTTCAAAGCTCTATATGTTACAAAAATCATCAGCAAACAGACGAACGACGTTTCTCATCGGATTTGACTTACCGTAACGTGGTCCTGAATGGTTTGCATCACATTTGCCAAGAATCTTTCGCTTTCCTTGATCATGTTCAAACCCCACATTCGGTTGGTGATCATGATGATCACATGAGCGGGGAACATGACTTCAACATAGCTTGGTGGGTTGTTCAAGCTCGGAAGAATTGGCTTCAGACCGCGGATGAGACCATTCAGCACATCCTCATCCAGGGCTTGTTCGTCCTGCAAGAGCCGTTTGATGTGCTCCGAACGTTCGTCTTCCGACAGAGGCATGCCTTGCGAGTCTCGGAGGAACCGCGTGTCCTCAGCCGAGATGGCTATGGTTGTCGGTCGAGGTCCTTGAGGGAATTCGTCTGACGACGATCGATCGTGGCCGTTCATAATATCGCGTTCAGGCACGCTGGCTCGCCGAGAGGGCTTCTTTGCCGCGGACGGGTACTTGCCGTTTAGGAGAGTGCCATTGGACAGAGTTGGTGATGTGATGCTATTCGATCGAGGCGGGCCGTTGAGAGCTTGCAGAGCACTCGCGCGGTTGATCTGTTCCTTGAGTGCGGCAACTTCGCTTCGAAGACTACCGATTGTGGTACTGTCCTCGTTGCTTCGAGTGACGTTGGTCTCAACAGTCGTCTGAGCAGATTCTAACGCCCAGGCGGTCTCTGATAATTCCTTCGTCAAACGCTCAATCTCCGATTGGCTCCCTCTCTCTCGCTCGAGAGCGGCTTGTAATTGGGAGTTGAGTTCCTGTTTCTCCGAGAGGAGCAGGTCGTACTGCGAACGCTCGACATGTGACGTATCCATCTGATCAGCAAGCTCCTGGTGCTTGGTCTGAGCATCCGAGTGCTTGGCAGTCCACGATTCAACTTGCTTCTCAAGGCTCGAGACCTTCTCGGTCAACGATTTCACCTCTGCTGCTCGCTTCTGATTGAGTTGCGTTAACTCGACTACCTTGTTCTCCAGCGCATATGTCTTTTCCTTATGATGGCTGACCGATTTCGCCTCCTTACGCAAGACTGCAAGTTCTTTGCGAGCCATGCGGCGACGGTAGCAAGCTTGAAGGTGAATGACGTGATTGCGGGTGGCATTGTAACGGTCTCGCGCTGCGACCCCCCGCAAAAGGCGCTGCAAGGCAACGGCTCGATGGTGATCTCGAGATGCAACGAAATCCTTGCGAGCCTGGTGCATCCGGACAACTGAAAAGGATACATATGTCAGTTGTGAGTTTGGCAGACAGTCCATGTTTTCTGCACTTACAGCTCTGAATTTTGATCGCGGCAGCTTTTGCTCGCTTGTATTTCGACCTGGCCAAGAACCCTCGTGCTGCCGTTTGTATGGTGATGGCTGCCTTCTCCCTTTTCCGATCGTCGTACCTAGCTTCGGCCAGAAGTCGTCGACAGTGGGCGCCGAGATTGACAGCAAATCTGATGAACTCCTTTCTGGTGTTCATGGCCTTGTACATCCTCAAATTCTTCTGAATGTCGATAGCGGCCGATCGTTTCTTTGCATCCATTTTGGCATCGAGCAGAGCAAGCTGACCAGCCCGGAAGAAGATCTTAGTTTTACCAAGCTGATAATGTGGTCCCTTCTTCGTCAATTCCTCTTCCCCTTGTTCCGGAACGTTCTGCAATATTTGAGGCAAGGCGTCTTGAGGCGTGATTTCGCCTGAGTAAACTTTTGACCGGGTGTCGATGTCGAGAAGGCAGGAGTATCGGTCTACAAACGTATTATATTCAAGCTTATTCGGGTATCCGGCATTGCTGATTCTGATCGTCTCCAGGACACCACATGCCTGTAACTGAGATAAGACCTGTTTGGGCTCGAATTGCCAGGCGGCCTTAGACTCGTTTGGTTTGATACATCGGATGTAATGTACGTTAGTGCTTCCGATCGTGGTCATCAGTTCCTTGAGGGAGCCCTTAAAGATCGTACCGAGAGTCGGCTTCCGAGAGGTTCCACCGCGGGCGACCGTTTTCGCGGATGAGGCACCGTTAGCAGTCGAGCCTTCGGCACCCTTCCTCGCGGTAAGCCGGGCCGATGATGCCTCGCCAGCCTTCTCTGCAGCTTCCAATGAGGTCATGATGCACTCCACAAGCATTTCATTCTTGGAAACCTTCAGGAGCTCCAGATGCTCCTCAGGTACGGTATCTCGATTCTTCTCGATAAAGCCTCCAACGTTGTATGAGACGTCGTGCGCATAGTGCTTGATCGTGAACTCGGATTTACCGAAACGGGGTTTTTGGAAGAACTCTTGCTGTTCAGGTTTATTGATGTTCTGGTACAGCTTCTCGGCGAAAGAGTCGTCCGCACCCGCTGGTAGTCTGGATTCTTCATCGAGCAAGCCGAGTACACCAAGCTTGTTTTCAATCACGTCAATACATCCTTGGTTGTCCGCAAAGTCGATACGGTCCCAAGTGATCTGCTCTCGGACATACTCGTCCTGTTCGAGCTTGAAGACGTGGCCATTAAATTCCTGTTGCAGCTTTTCATTGGCCCAGTTGATGCAGAACTGCTCAAATGAGTTCACTTTGAAGTGCTCGAAGCCGTAGATATCAAGCACTCCGATGAACTTGTTGGCGACCTCTACTCCGTCTCCTACGAGACTTCCGTTAATCTTCCATACTAGCCAGTCGAAAAGAGATGAGTAAATGAATTTAGAGACCGAATCTCGGACAACGTGTGCTTGGTCAAGGTTGAGCGAAGTAACGATCCGGTCGGTCCGAGTGACCAGCATCTTCTTTGTCAGCCACTTGCGGAAATCTTGCTTGTCGATACCAAGCAGTGTGGTGGCGTTGATGAGTGCCTCGTCGTCATCCGAGACGCTTGCGTCCTTGCCCTGGCCACCGATCTTGATATTACCGAGATGAAGAAGGGACGCGAGGATCTTGAAAATGTTGAGCTGGGTGTCCAATCCAATACCGACCTCGGAAAGCGCTCCCATAGTAGCTTTGAAATCCTGTTCATCATCGACACCAGGAATATTGACCGAATCAGGACCTCCTCCGGCAAGATAGGCAAAATCGGCTGGTGTCTTGCCTTCCAGCTTCCAAGCCTGCTTCTCAGCGGAACCAGCTCCTGCCATGAGCTGATAGAAGATATGGAAATTCCGTTCACCCGTAGTCTGATTGGCAAGTCGACTCCGTTCAAGTAGGTATGTAGTCATACGAGCGCCGATGATTTCGTTATCGTCCGAAAAGTTGACGATCAAAAGACGTCCAAATCGACTCGAGTTGTCGTTTCGCAACGTTTTAGCATTTCCCACGGCTTCCAAGATGGGATTGCAACTCAAGATCTTGCGCTCAATCTCCGTCATCGGTACTTCATCCTTGGTAGCCGGTCCGCGTCCACGAGCTTTCTTCATGGTATGAGGCTTGTTGGGGTCGTCAACTGAAGAAAAGTATCGTAGGATCTGCTTCGAGGTGTACGTTTTTCCGGCTCCACTCTCTCCTGACACGATAATGATCTGATTACCAACCCCTGTCGTTTTATCCACGCCGGCGGAGGCTTGGGTCGCATCCTTGCGCCTCATGAGGGAAAGTGCCTCTTCGGCGATGGCGTAAATATGGGGTTCTAGGCCTCTCTTCGTTTTGCCAGCATACATTTGGATCATATCGTTGTCGTCTGGATGATTTGCGGTTTGCAACAAAAGATTACGAAACTTCAGAATGAGCATTCCAGAAGTTTGGGCTATAGCACGAGGCTGAGAACAGGTGACTCACATATTTGAAGCTTTGAGAAGGGGTTCAATGACAACAAGACGATACCTGCGTGATGCCAAACGGGGTGTTTTTAGTATAGCCAAAAAAAATAGATGCTGGAAAATAAATTGCAGCCGCCACAAAGTCGATCCGGATCCGGGTGAAATCAGCGAGGCACTTACCAGAGTATGTATAAATGAGACGTTGTTCATATCTTCGTTCCACCTCATGCAACACTGCGGGTCCAAAAACAAAAGAGGTGGGGGGGGGGGGGGGTTGAGCAATTGCCGAGTGAGAAATCAGCCCGCCCATAAGTCCACCGCGCTCGACTGTTCAGCCAAAGACACAGAACAAGCAACATGGAACTCACCATTAGCCTCGTTCAACGCTGTCAATTCTGCGAGATCTTCCAACACGTCTCTGTGTGGTTCGCGCAATGGTGGAAGTGGCACGGGTTTACCATCTACATCTTTCCCTACGAGTGGCAGTCCACCCCAGGCGGTAGTGGAGCTTCCCGACGTCGGTGCGATACTACTCGGTTGGATTTTTGACGAATTTCCAGCACCTGTGAGAATAGTGATAGGGAAATACCAAGTGAAGATGTCGGGGTTTATTGGGTGCGTCGACGACGCCGACAGTGAGGGGAGTGCAGTAGGGTCCTCGAGAATGAGATGAACACCGAGACGTTCTTCAGGATCGCTCGTATGGGTGCTGTTGGTACTGTCAACTTTGTCAACTATACCAGCGGCGTAGCCTGTTCCATCAGGATATGGGATCCATATTGGGACGCCCGCGTAATATGGGCTGTCGGACATGGTGTGCTTTTTTCCAGAGCCGGGAGGTAAGTTTCGAGATTTGTGTCGAAGAATGGACCTGAAGAGGCGAGGAAACCTTCAATCGTCCACTTGTATGGCAAAATAGGCAATTGACTGCAGATAACCAGACCGGCAGACCTGACACCGTTTTCGAATACCTTTTATCCGAAAGAAGGACTCGCTCGAAGATGGCTTGTCCGTGAGGCGATAGCTGTGGGTCAGCGTCCTGTTACCGTGATTTGAGACGTTCGTAGATCTCTGAAAATGGGACGACAGGAGTACAGCAAAGCAAAGCAGGGCTGAGCAGAAACCAGAAACTATCTCCGAACCTTGCAGAGATAAGACGTCGAAATGGCGATACGATGCAATGAAATGATCGTTCCTGATGGATGGTCCTTTGCGATCCCCCTGTAATCTCTCCTGGACGCGTCGCGATGGTCTCCTTGCCTGTATCGTTCTAATCCAGAGTCAATTGACTCCTGTTGTTTCCGTTGTGGGGTGATATTGATTGCACTGAAGCCCCCTTGATTGACGTGGGTGGTTTCTATTGTTTCTCGGTTAGTCGGTTGAGTTGGGTCACAGGTTCTTTCTTTGTCGTGACTTCGGTCAACAGATTAAACCCCTTTCGAATAAGCAGCTGAAATGTGGGCGTTTGTTTTCCAATTATGGTGACAGTTGGACAGACTGTCGATCCGAGGTTTCGTAGACTGGTTTGATCCCTGTGAATAACAGCAGCGCGTCGTCCTCGTGGTTCGTGAACGGTCCCCCCCCCCCCCCTCCCCCCTCACTCTCCCTTTGTCGTGGTGATTCTAATTCTGATGCGCCGCGTTGCTCTACTCTGCGTCGTCTCCCCCCTCCTCCACTGCCAAAAACAAGGCGACCACGGTTTACCTCCCTGCTCGCTCGCTCCTCACACCCTCAACTCGCTTGTAATCCCTTCCCTTCCCTTCCCTGCCCTTCCCTGCCCTTCCGTCCCTTCCCTTCCCTTGCCTTCCCTTCCCCAGCTTAGGCTAGCCGAGCCGAGCCTAGCCTATCTTTTTCCCCACACGTTCTGTTTAAACCTCGTCCTCGTTTCGAAGAGGTTGAGGCTGGTCAGCGGGCTTGACGGCACCTGGTCGAAGAGCCGGGTGAAGGGTTTGTTCATGGAGGGCTTTACCGGCCGCGACCATGGGGTAAACGTGTTCGGCTTTATCAACGAGGCACTCCATCAAGATCGGTCTGGAGCCATCGTATTCGAGGAACTCTTTCATCATTGCTGGGAGTTCTGCCGCGGTTGTACATCTGAGAGCTTTCGTACCCATACTTTCAGCGAGTTTGATAAAATCGGGGTTTGTCATTCGGGTGTGAGAGTACCGGTTATCGTAGAAGAGGTCTTGCCATTGGAGGACCATTCCTTGGAATTCATTGTTGAAGAGAAGGACCTTGACACCGATGTTGTACTGGTTTGCGGTTTGAAGTTCCATAGCCGTCATTGAGAATGAGGCATCACCATCTATATCCACGACGATTTTCTCGGGTGCTGCTACTTTCGCACCGACGGCTGAGGGGAGTCCGAAACCCATGGTGCCGAGACCACCGGATGAGACCCAAGACCGGGGAGAGGTCCATCGATAGTGCTGGGCTGCCCACATTTGATGTTGACCGACACCGGTAGTGATGATCACTTTGTCCTTTCCGATCACCTCGGCCTGTCGGTCAAGCTCCTCGACGACCTCCTGAGGTTTCATTCGAGCGCCGGCTTTCGAGGGAGTGTACGTGAAAGGGTATTGTTTTTTGAATCCGGCCACTTTCTCAGTCCATTCTTCTCTGTCCTTGTGCTCGATCTGAGGGAGGAGTTCGGCCATGGACGCAACGACATCACCGAGAACGGGGATGGAAGCTTGGACGACCTTGTTGATATTTTTCGCCTGGATTTCAAAGTGAATGATCCCACCGGTGCCGTCAATTGCGGCAGCTCGGGCTGTAGGAGCGAACGTATCCACTTTACCGGTCACTCGATCGTCGAATCTCGCACCGAGAGCGATGATGACATCTGCTTCTTGGATCGCAAAGTTGGCATAGGCGGACCCGTGCATCCCAAGCATGTGAAGCGACTTCGGCTTGTTCTCATCGAACGCACCGAGACCTTGGAGCGTGGTCGTCACGGGTATATTCCCGTTATCACTCAGCGCAGCGAGGAGTTTAGGACCTTCGGGTGATGAAAGAACACCATTACCGGCGTAAATGATCGGTTTTCGAGCTTTGTTGATCATTTTAGCAGCGGCCGTGATCAATTGGGAATCACCCGCTTGAGGCCGGGCATGAGATTCCGGGGAAGGATGTCTCGGGTTGATAGGGAGGTAAGGCGCCGAGTTGGGAGTGATCGACTTGGTCGGGATAGGGTTTCGGAGAATACCGGCCGTGACATCTTTGGGCAAATCAACGAGGACAGGTCCCGGTCGACCGGAAGTGGCGATCTTGAACGCCTCGTTGATTCTTCTAGGCAACTCGGCGATATCTTTCACCATGACGTTCCATTTGGTGCAAGATCGTGAGATACCAACAACGTCAGCTTCCTGGAAAGCGTCAGAACCAATCGCGGATGTGGCGACCTGACCACAGAAGACGACCATGGGGACTCCATCGGAGAGTGCGTCTTGCATAGGCGTGATCACGTTAGTCGCTCCCGGTCCAGAGGTGACGAGAACGACTCCCGGTTTACCCGTCACTCGAGCGTAACCTTCAGCCATGTGGCCAGCGCCTTGCTCGTGTCGGGGAAGGACAAAGTCGAAATGAGGCGAGTTGTAGATCGCGTCAAAGACGGGCAGGATAGCGCCACCCGGATACCCAAACACATGCTTGACGTCGTGTCTCAGCATCATCTCATGAAAGATCTGGCCTCCACTCTGGCCGACGAACGAGTAGTCCATTCCGGGCTCGCCGGCAGTGCCAGCCGAAGCCGAGGCCGAGGCCGAAGCCGAAGCCGAAGCCAAAGCCGAAGATGCAGGGACCTGGAAACTAGGTGCCGGTTTTGGCCGTGTGGTGTTCGGGATATCGACGGGGGCGGCGGCACTGGAGGTGTCTGCTGGTTGAGTGGCGGCGGAAGACGAAGAAGGGGGTGCAGGGTTGCGTGCGGAAGATTGCAGCAGTCGTCGAGAAGAGAGAGAAGAAGGCGTAGGTGCAGGTGCAGGTGCTGATGCTGATGCGGATGAAGTTGATTTACAACGTGAAGAGGAGGCAGAGGCGGAAGAAGAGGCGGAGGTGGACACGGACGCAGGGAGAGAAGATCGGAGGATCAACGCTGCCCGCGATGAGCGGGTGGCCGTTCGTGTGAACATCGTGAAGGGTCGTGATCTGGTGGATCGTCGTCGTTTGCTTCTGGTGAATTGTTTGTATTTGCGGTAAACCGACCTTGCTTACGATGGGAGAAGTGTCCTTGTCCGGTTTCTGTTTTTTTTTTCTTTTTGCCTCGCTGTGGTTTCCGTGATGATCGAACGGGTGGGCCAACCGGCAGAGAAAGGGAGGAGTTGGTACCAGGGATATATATGAAGATGACAACAAGACAAAACTGTTGACGATCTGAGGAATGCGATGGCGATTGGTGCGGAGGATGGGAAGGAAGTGAAAGTGGGGTGAGCGAGAGAAGGTGTACGAGCCCCAGTGAGTCGATCCCCTCCCCCTAACCGTATGGGCGGTTTCCCCCCTCCCCCCTCTCTTCGCTCACCCGAATTATTAAACCCCCGTGCCCCCTCCCTCCCTTCCCTCTC
>JANGFI010001731.1:0-27294 GCA_025758705.1 Goffeauzyma gilvescens
ATACCACCCATACCACCAGCGCCACCAGCACCACCAGCACCACCCATTCCTCCGAACTCAGACTCGTCGATCGCCTCGGCCTCGTCCTGTCCCGTCCTGTCCTGTCCTGTCCTGTCTCTGTTTTGTCATTGAATAGTGTCCGTCACTGGTAGTTTCGGGGGCACCGGGGGGAACGCGCGGGGGAGAAGTGGGAATCGAGGGGAAAATGGGAATTGGTAATTCAAAACTCGTTGAAAAACTCACAAAAAAGAAAGACAACAGATACAGATACAAAAATGAATGGATCGTATTTTCCCCCCTTTCCCCCTTTTCCCCGCGTGCCTCTCCCCACCCCACCCCCCCTCGCCCGTCGCCCTGACCCGACAACCGCGTGGGGACGTACATAACATGACATACCCTTTCTTTGGTATTGGGTTAGTCACACACATGGCACATGGCGATGGCGATGGCGATGGGGCTGCTGTAGCAAGGGCAAAGCACATATACCTACACTTGGCACTCACTACACTGTACCCCCACACACACACTCTGTTTATCTTTCTGTACCCTTGCCCTTGCCCTTGCCCCGACCCCGGTCCCGGTCCCGGCCCCATTGCGCCTGTAGCCCTGTAGCCGATGGGCTTGCCTGCACACTCACTGTATCTCTTCGTACCCCCTTTCTTTCCCCGCTGGCTGAGAGCTGTCCCGGCGCACACTCGGAGTTATTCGCGGGTGCGCGTGAGGAAAATGGAGGGACGGGGGGGAGGGTCGGGAGGGAGGAAACCGAGGGGAGGGTCTCTGAGACACGTGGGTTGATTGCGCGGGCAGGGATGGGGGAAGGGGGAAAGGGGGGGGGGTCCTAAGAACGGATAAATGGAATAACACGTCATTCTGAGTTCTTTGTTTTTTTTTTCTGGGTGGGGGTGACGGTGAGCGTCAACTACAGACAGACCATCGCGTTACTTCATCCGAAATAGTCTTCCCCCCCATTGAATTAAATCCATGCATGGCCTTCTTGTCGCGAAACTCGGGATCGAATAAGGAAAAGGGAATCAACAGATGTATGCAACTTGCAACTCACCCTTGATCTTATCTATTCTATGTATTCGATTGTCGCCGTCTTTGGAATCCCTCTCACCAAGATGTCATATCTTGACCTGACGTCAACGAGCGAGCGAGCGAAATGGATGAACAATTGGACCCAGATGATAGATAGATGCTTTGCCATGCATGCATGGTACGAATGACCTGGAGATGGGTGATTGCCCATTTCGAGATCCAAGACGATCATGCGTTTTTCAATTTGCGTTCTGTTTCAAGCAGGACGGACGGACGGTTCGTTGATTCTTCCTTTTTTGTCTCTTCTTTCCCCTTTCTTTCCTTCTTCTCCCTTTCCTTTCCTTCTTGCTTCTTGCCTCTTTCCTCTTGCCTCTTGCCTCTTTCCTCTTTCCTCTTGCCTCTTGCCTCTTGCCTCTTGCCTCTTGCCTCTTTCCTATTTCCTCTTCCCTCGGTTCCTGATCAACCTGCAACCATGTTATGACCATGCTGTAGTTCCCTGCCCTCCAACTACATTGTGACAAAACCATGGCGGTACATCATTCCATGTCGGATTCCTTGTGATTCCTGTAATCATCCTTGTTTCACCCTGTAATCATCGATCGCGAGTCCTCAGACCGAGAGTCCCTGTTGTTTGTACCTATATTGTTCCCCACGAGAAGGGTAGGAAGATAGGGCAAGAAGAAAGAAGAAAAAGAACAAAGAAAAAAAGGAGAAAGGAGAAAAGTCAGTCTTCGATCAGTTTCAGGCTTCAGTCGTGATATGCAAAGCACGGTGCACGATGGATGCATTGCAAAACACGACGACGACTCACCAAACAGCCCTAGCGTCAACAGCCTCCCTCCTGACCTCCTTCTTCGGGTCGTCCACGGTCTTGCCGAGCTCTTTGACGAGCGAGGATTTGAGGGATTTTATCAGAGAGAGAGGGAGGACATCGGGGAGGATTGAGAGGCAGCGAAGAGCTTGGATTCGCGCTCTCTGTGGGTGTGGCAGTAGTGTTTCGTGTCGTGTTGAAAGACGAGGGACGAGTGACGAAGGGACGAGGGACGAAGGGACGAGGGACGAAGGGACGAGGGAAAAGAAAGAAGAAAGAAGAAAGGAAAATAAAAGAATGTAGAGGATGGCTGGGTCAGGCCACGTTCATTTCCTCAGTCGAGATGATGGGCAAGCCTCGAACGTCCAAAGAAAGAAATGCAAAGTTCCTCTGTCGTGACACTCACCGCCGATCCATCCCCCTTCCTCTGGTCCTGTGCCGCAGTCAACAGTACATCAACCAATCCTTTTGCTTGATCTTCAATCACGGCTCTAGACCCATCATCTTCAGACTCCATGATCGAGTAGATGGTTGCTAACATGTTGGCTCGGACGGAGAAGGACGGCGAGATAGTTCCACGGATGATGATCGGAAGGAGCTACGAAGCGCAAAAAAAAAGAAGGGGCCGGGGGGGGGGGGGGGAGAAGCAAAAGGAAAAAAACCAAATTCCACCGCCTGGATGTCAGCGGCACTTTCTCAGAACCAGCATATCGCAGACAATGCAGTACATGTGGTATGCTGAGTATACTGTTGGCACATGTGCCACCTTGGGGACTCACAGACGGAAGATCATTAACGATCATCGACCTCGGGATAATAGTAATCAACGATCCGAAAGCAGAGAGGTAGACGAGTTGCTCGGATTGTTCAGAGGATTTACATCCAGAGACAAGCGCAGGGAGAAGGAAGTTGAAAAGTCTTTGCTTGTGGAGGGCCTGTAAATAGGGGCAAAAGATAACCACGGTGAGAAGTCAGAAGGCCGAAGATGGCTGACATGGGTACGAAAGGGTATATGCGTCATCGCGCGCACTTACCTTCACAGTCGCATAGTTCGCTTTGGCCAGAACACGATCACCAGTCTTATCCGCCAAGATAGCGAGAGACGAAGCAGCAAGGGGGGCAAGTGCATGCCTAGCTCGGAATAAATCCATGACTTTGGTTAACATCGAGTATCCTGCGGCATGGTTTCGGACCACGAGCGCTCGGGAAATCTAGGTTGTCATTCGTTATAGGTTGTCATTTGTTTTCGGGTAGAATGGTATGGAATGGAATGGAAGGGGCAATGGGAAGTAAGAGAGAGAATCAGTATGAAATGGTGCTGGACATACAGTAGCGCAGAGGAGCTCACCCAGATCCACAGCTTGAGGAATCGAACACTTTGGGTGTCGATTTTCGTTGCCTCCAGCACATGGTCTTTCCAGAATGAGGTTTCGAGAGAATTGACAAAGTTGCCCAAATCTAGCGGAAAAGAAAAACAAAGAAATAGAAACCAAAAAAAATCGTTCAGCACGTGTGGCAGTTGCATCGGAGATCCCGAAGCCCGGCCTACTGGTTGCTCACGATCTGCCCGCTTGTTCACCAACGACGTAATGAGGTAACATGTGTGCAAAAATGTTGTGGCTGGGGCATCGATGGACCAAATCAGAAGACTCGAGAGAAGGTTGTCAAGGTCGAGCGTGGAAGGAATCGCCTAGTGTGTGAAAGGACAGATCTCATTAGTTATCGTTGGCCGTTGGTATCATGCATGGGATGAATCCGAACATGCGGGAACTCACGTTGGATTGAAGGGCGATCACAGCGCCCGAGAAAGGGATAACAAGATTTCGGAGTTCTGGACCAGCTTCCATCTGAAAGTACGTGAGTCCATGGAGTATAATCAGCTTTTGTACCATTTCGGGACGCCCGAAGAAACTCACCGAAAGTGGATGAATGACCTCCGTCAGTGGTTGAGATTGTGAATCCATGAGTGATTGCATGTCGCCAGTTTGGTACGCGACGAAGAGCTTCTCGGCGAAAGCGCTTTGACGTCTTTAACTCAAAGGGTTTCGATGGTCAGTCACCGTGCAATGATCATAGGATAAGTAAATTCACGGAATGAACTCACTCTGTGGAAAGATTCTGCGTTGTCACCTCCATCAAGGCCGATGTCGCGGCCAACAATCTGCAGTCAACCATGATCGATTGCGTTGACGGCCCGTGCGCGGCCAAGGAGAATATCATCGGGATCAGTTGATCAAAGAACATAGAAATGTCTTTATGTTTTAACGTGGCTTTACTTCGGAGTGTTGTAGTGAGAGTGTTGATCAAGCAGTAGGCATATGCGACCGCGCATTCTCGTCCGACGACATCTGTTTTCGGAGGTGAATTTTCGACCAGATTCTTAAGCTTGATGAGCGTCCGGATCATGAGGAGTTCGAACAAACCAGGCTGGACGCAGATCTGAGATAAAGCTTTCAGCGTCTGCCTGTACCAAAACCGAGCCTCTTCGTCTCCGATGGCGGGAGCAACGTCCGGAAGTTTAGCGAACAACGTGGGAAGAGTGGTATCTTCAATCGGTCGGGTCGAAAGCTGAGAGATGGTGACGAGACCAAGCACCGCTTCGGTTCTCAGAACGTCATCGAGAGATTCAAGCAAGTTATTGATCCTTTGAACAAGATAGGTTATTTCCTGAAGCGTGAGGAAGTCAGGGATATGAATTAATTGGATGATGCCATCGAGCGCTGGTTTCTGAACCGAGGACAACGGATTATCGATACCGGAGCCAAGGATGTTCAACAGTTGATCCCGGTAAAGCTCAAGAGGCTTCTCCGATGCATATGACCGATGTTGTCCGGGATTCGAGGTAGCATCTTCGGCTTCTGCGCTCATATACGTTTCCTTGACAGCCATGAGCAAGTGAGAAATGAGGTTGATGATCGAACCACGGTGAGGTACCTCCGATTCCTGGTGGTACTGTTTGAAAAGTTGAGGGAGAACCTGAGAGAGCATAAATTGGCCGACTGGGGCAGAAGCCTTGAAGATAGTTGCCAGAATCTTCGCCGCAGCGGTGGCCTTGGCTTTTTCCGATTCTTTCAGGGCTTGCAGACAGTCAGTGATTACCTGGGTGGCAAAGCTGATGTCCTTGTTTTCTCCAGTAGGGTACAGCGTGCTGAAGAGCGTTTGTAAGGTCTCGAGAGAGTCTTGCTCGATTTCCTTGTCAGAAGAGTAATGGATCTAGGATGGGAAAATTTAAGGGTTCAGCTTTCGTTCATTCTGTTGTCGCCCTTCCGCTGAATGAAGTGACCATGTAGATAACGCCAGACGAGTGGACGATGTGATAAGAGAATAGGTCGTCGATTGCGACACTCACCTCGGGCTTCAACGCGTCCCAAAGATCTTTAGCATATCCCTGAATGGCCAGAGCTCCATAAACCGGCAAGCAAGCCGTCAAACTCTTCAAAGTATCCTTCTTACTCTCACCAAGGGACGGTGGCAACTTCTCCAGGAATAACGGCATTGCCAGTGGTGCGAACCTCGCAGACGCTGCCATACACTTGCGTAGAGCCAGTTTAAGGTCATCGGCTGTGATCCCGTACGGATCGCCCGGAGGAGGTCGGAACGTGATGGGGAAGTAACAGAAGATGATATCGAATAGGTCTTCGAGGTGGATCCATGGATCCAAGTCTAGGAGGATAACCAAATCGATCCCGAACACCAGCATTAGGTTCCTCGGATCTTTTTCTCCCTCTGCAAGTTTCACGTATTGTGAGATAAAGTCCGGACCGAGGTTCTTGAAAGCCTCACGATGCCTCGTCATCAGGGCATCTATCAGGGTAAATACGAGATGTCTTGTCGATTGGACATGACTTTTCATCCGAACATGCTCCACGAGTCCTTCCCATACTTGCACAGATTCACCAGACCCAAACGTAGGTAGCTTGCTGAGTGTTATCAGAGCCGTCAACGAGGCAGAAATCGCCTCAGAGTCTTCCAGCTTATCTGTATAGAAGTTCGTGAGTACTTGTGTACCTTGCCGATTGATTTTCGACGAAGGAATCCGTGTGAGCACGCCAGTGAGAATGTTGATTCCTCGGATTCGGATGGGATCTTCCGTACTGGTGAGGTACTCGCCTAGAGCTCTCACAACGTCGAGAAGACCGATGTCGCCTGATGAGACACCATCAACGAGTTGTTGAGGTGGTGGATCTGAGGCAAGTGTTGGCAGCGGGGCCGGGGTGGAAGTGGAAGGTGACGACGAACTCACGCCAAGAGAGATATGAGTGGAAACGATGCGTTGGACGTCCATGACTGGGGGAATCTGACAGGATATTTGGTATTTGGAGAGATGGAAGCGAAGTCGTATGAGTGGAATGAAATTCCGCAGTCAGGTATTGGATAATCGCTGTTGAACAAGGCTGGATGCCGCCGTCGAAGGGTATATTCCGTTTTTCCGTGACCTGTCCCTCCTGAGGTTGTATTCGACCAAGTAATAACGAAAGATTGGGGTCCCTGGATGTTGCTGCGTTTAAGTTGTCCTGTTTGATGATTGAAGACTTGGGAGTTCTTCTATCGTCTTCTGTCCATCTAAGCGTGACCACGGCCGAATTCAAGTAGACGAAGAGAGAAAGAAAGAATATCATGGTCCCGATCACGTCGACACATGCATGACCATAGGTTGTCAATCCGCATGAGGTGTTACATCAGTGCTCATCGAACACCGGCTTCTTGGGTGCTTGCGTGCGTGTTTCACGTGTCGCGTTCAAAATGCTGTCCCCGCAGCGTGCCCGACTGGCTTGACGACCAAACAACCTCCGCAACTTTGAGATACGCATATGCAAAATAAAATACAGGATGGTCGTGTTTGTCCTAGGCACTGATGATGTACAACTGAGAATACAAGTGCGGTACAATCTATGTATGCAACCTCGAGAAGACCCATCCTCTTCTCAATGCCACGGGTTACTCTCGTCACGGTCCACCTCCAGAAGTGCATGCTCGGGTGCTTCCGTCAATGTAGTCACACCCAAGTTTTCTGGTCTGCCATTTCCGTTAACCATGCTCTCCCTCGTACCTCCCTGTCCATGTTCTTCCATTGTTTGTTCACCATCTTCAAAGACTTGCACGGTACTCTCTCTTTGTTCGCCATTCGGACTGATCCATCCACGTTTATAGACGTGCTTCGGGAGATGGACCGCGGGTTCGCCTCTCCGACGTTCTCGTTCGACAGCTTCTTCTATTGCTTCACGGTCTTCGACGACGAGATCGACCGCATCGGATGGTAATGGTCGATCGGCCTTCTCGACTGATTCATCTTCCTCTGGATCTGAGACATCGTCGGCAAGACCGATCGCAAATGGTGATTTCGGAGGTGTAACTTCCTCTTGAGGAGTATCGCTGTTCCGTGATCCGTTGGTCGCTTTTTTCGTCCATCGGAGTTGAGTTTCATCGGGACCGTTAGGTGCTTCACGCTCAATATCTCCATCGTACAGCCAGGCTTCGGCATCTGCTTCGTCTTCGGGAAGCTCAAAGAGTACTTGCTCCAAGTTTTGAGAGTTCTTGTTGTTCCCGTTGAATGGCGGCTTTCTCGATGAACCACTTGCGTTCCCGTTCCCGTCGTCGACGGTGCGGTCGGCCCCTGATCATCGCAGATACAGATGTGCATCAGCCATAAAGCCCCCACTTCCCGAGGTTATGATGAATAAAAGCTTTCGTGAGAAGCAAAAGAAGAAGACGACTCACACTTCCCATACACCCCAGACTTGGCCTGACCGCTCGTTTTCCCCTTTCCCTTTCCTTTCCCTTTACTCGCATCCGATCTCGTCCTCTCCCTCCCCCCATCTCTTCTCGACCACTTCCCCGCCAATATCCCTTGTTCATCTTCCCAAATTTTCCTATTCGCTTCCTCTTTACTGACGTCTATATTCGGGTACCCTACGTATTCAATCTTCTTCGCGCGAGCGTATGTATTCTCTTCCCAACTATCTGCTGGCCCTACATCGTCGAAATCGAGAGAAGGGGCATCTGATTCGTCTGAATCAGAATCGTAGTCACGAATATCGCGTTGAGAATCCTGTCGAAAAATCCTAGCAGCTTGATTTGGTAAGAGAGGTGCATATCCTTCGTTTAATGCTCGTCTTTCTTGGATTTTCCTCTTAATCGAAACGAGTGGGCCATTATTACCCCGGCTGTACGATTCATCACCAGCTTGAGGAAGCCAATATTTCTTCTTCCCACCTGAAGAGTACCGTAAGCCCGCTTTGATTCTTCGTTGTCGGCCTTGTCCAACATGGACCCCTCCCTCTGCAGGTTCGTAAGCCTGGTAAGAAATTCCACGGCCTTTAAGGGTCGATTTGATATCCAGCCAAACATCTTTGACACCGAATGCATCTTTTACGGCGTATAAGAACGGCATTCTCGCAGCATAAGTGAGATTGTGGTCGATATAATCGCTAGCCCGGAATGCGTATTGATGAGCGATCGCAAAGAATGGCATCTCGAGACACAGTAAGGAATCAGTTAAAGCGAGTGACATGTGCTCGGCATCGGTGTATGCTCCGAGTCGCTTGATGGCATGGACGGCGACGAGGAAGGATACAGCCAGACCTTGCCAGAATGAGAAAAAGAGGATACCTTTGACGCATAAGAATTTGGCTGATTCACACGGTACGAGTTTCGCGTCAGTTTTTATGAGAAACGCAATGCAAGGACACATACGACACACCCGGAAGGGCCGCGAACTCGTGTGCGAACTCGTGAACTCACGAACAGGCCTAAATGGCTTCAAATCCCGATTCACCGCCACCCAAAACATAGCCAAACAATATAAACTCAAACAGATACTAGCGTTATACACGATCGAGACGTATGTGTAACCTGCGTCGAATCGGAGAGCACCTTCTCGGTAAGTGTCGGTTAATTTGAGGATGACGGTCGCTAAGACGAGAAGAGGTTTGATTTGGACGTATTCTGATAGGCGTGCAGACAGGCGGGAGTGAGGGTCGATCGAAGGTGCAGTTTAAAACAAAAGAATGAGCGAAGGAATAGGAGAGGGGGGGGGGGGGTTAGACAAGTGCACTCCGAACCTGTGAGGGCGAATATGGGCAGACACCTGGAGGACGAAGAGGGAAGAAGGAAAAGAAGGCACTCACGCAAAACGCCTCGTTTCAGGTTCAACAAAACCCAAGGATCACTAACGTCCATAGGCTGTAAAAAGAGATTCACCGGAAACGGGTGTGGGACCGGTTCTCTTCCATGTAATAGGATCAACAAACTCCTCTCTCCTCCCAAGTAGGTAATAAGCAGCTGTAAGAACGTATAAATAACGAAAGCCTCGTACAAATCCCGGACAGCATCTATGAAAAAGGCAGCATCGAGTGAAAACAGCGCGATGAGGGAGGCAAGCGAGTAGAGAGGGACCATTATCATTATTCGGACGACGGCACGTTGTAGAGAGGGTCGACGATATTGTTTGAGTTGGAGAGTTATGCTGAATATGGAGATGGAGGTCGCGAGAATGGCGGAGATTGCACAGACGATCAGAAGAGGGCGGGGGAGAAGATTACCGGCACCGGGACCTTTGGACCAGCCGGGACCGGTGCCAGAGGAGGTCTCAAGCGGGTGGTCGTTGGCGGGACTGGAGGGGAAAGAAGAGGGGGCCGCTGGAGAAGGGGGGCGGGGAAAGGAAGGGAGTGACATGGCGGTGGTGATGGTGATGGTGATGGTAACGCTCATGTCGATCTGGATAGGGTTCAGAGGCAAATTATCTCCAAGTTGAGGTTAGTCATAGTGTCGAGGGAGAAAGGAATCGAAAGAGATGGGAGGGAGATCGAGAGTCTGATGGGTCATTTGAGATTTATCTCGGAGTCTGAGGAGTGGAATCCGATGGAACGAGATTTTCTCGGATTTTTCGCCGAATCGAGTCCAAGTGCGATATCATTTCCCGCGACAGGAGCAGGAAAAGCTACATCAACGAAGGTTGCGTCGACAACGGCCAATGCAACCGCAATCCGAGAACTCACACAAGGTCTTCTAGACTTACACGACCTCGTCAACCCTTCCGACGGACGATCGCGTAACGTCCTCCTTGTCGCCTGTTTCTTCGCATCCCTTGAATCGACCCGCGGGTCTTATCTCCGTACACACGGTCGTGTCGTTTCTTCTCTCTCTACCGTCCTCGGCGTAGCGATGTATACGGTCAAAGAGCGTTATACGGAGATGATCAAGATTGTCGAGGATTGGATGGAATATCTACCATTGATTGGGAAAGAGAGACCCATACAGGAGTTGACAGAGATCAAACATGGGAAAAGAACGAGAGTTATCCCAAAGCGAGCTCTGGCAGTGCTTCTGCTGCGAGACGTCGTGAAGTGGAGACACGAGTTGATGGCGAGGATCGAGGAGGAATCGAAGATGCGTGGGATTGGGAGGGATGAAAAACAAGTCGAAAGAAAAAAGGGTCCTTTGCTCGCTTTTTTACCGCCTGGAGCCGTGGTCAAATGTGAGGACCATGAAGAAGGCGAAAGGAGGAGGGGAGGTGGACTTCTTGATCCGAAAGAGGAGACCACATCACTACGTAATAACGATATCCTCGACAACACTCCCGCCACCAAGATCATCTCGGAATCTACGAGCGATTTTGCCGCAACACCGCGACGCCCAGTCTGGCCAGAACCCGGATCTGTTCCCCCAGGTGAAGGGTGGACATCCACAACCTCATGGCTAGACCCCCGTCTTCCCCAAATCGACCCCCTCCTTCTCGGCCAACACCTCCAGACACATGCCCGGATCGAGACAATTCGAAAACGGAAACGTGGGGACGAGGCGAGTGCTGTTTATGGTGGAAGGAATGCCGTATATGCGAGTTATAGACCGTCGTCAAGTAAATGGATGGAGGTTAAGAAACGAGGTAGAGTCGTTCTACAGTTCTTGAAGGAGTGGCAACAGGGCCACCCCACCACCGCGGAATGCGTACGACAAAAACAAGGGCAAGCGAACGGAGAAGAACCCGAGACCATTCATCCAGTCAAAAGGATGCTCCTCGACGGTATCCCACCAACCTCCCTCCCGCTCTTCCTCTTCCCCTCCTCCATCCTACATGCCTCTGCGATTCTCCGCTCGGTCGATCCATCCGATATACCCGATGAAGACCTCTTCACCCTGGGAGAGATGGAGTCGTACCTCGCGACAAGAGAGGAACAAGAAATCGCTCTGAAGGTGTGGGTAAAAGGTGGAATGGACGAGGAGATCAAGACGAGGGAGAAGAAGAAGAAGGCGAACGGAAAGAGGAAGAGGAAGGAGGAAGAGGACACACAAGTGAGGGAGAGAGGAGGGAGAGGGAAATTGAAGATCCGATCGACGAAAGTCAATTATGAGAGAATGAATGATCTCGAAGAGTGGGACGAAATTGGTGGCAATGACGATGATGATGGTGAAGATCAGGACAAGATGAGTGTGAGTGTCGATCGCGTCATTTCGTCCTCAAAGCAAGCAGGAAGCAGACAATTGCTGACGTCTTTCATCACTCCCGTCACATGTAACCCCACTCCCAGTTCCTCGTCAATGACGAACATAGTACACTTCTTGATCTCGCGACACTGGCGGGAATGGTCGTGGTGGATGAAGGTCACGATAAGGATGAGAGTCAGGATCAGGAGGAGGATCCCGATCTCGGTCATGGGACGGAGATATGCCGTCTGCCCTAACTAAGTTCACGATAAACGGTGAATTGGGAACGCAGACCACGCACAACGCACAACGCAATTCGTACACTCAGATGCATGAGCAGACGTGTTCCAGATTCATACGTACATCACGACCACGCGACGAAGGATTCTCAGAACACCGGGACTTGCGGATGTGACATATGAGATGGAAGGGACAGAAACAGTGATCGATTCAACGATTCAGTGTTTATCGCACCGACTTTCAGTCCCCTCACTTGTCTACTTTAATCTTCTATGGCTTCTTATGTCTACTTATCTTCACCAGCAGGACAGCTGGAGGAGGATGTGATGACGTAAATGCACAACCTCGCTACGTTGTGAAGGCGTATGATTACACTTATACAACATAGATATATATGTAAGCCAGATCTAAACAACTGTCAGGAATAGGATTTGGTTATACTTTTTCTTTGTTCGCTCTAACGCCGCTGAAAATCCTTGGCGATGATTAACTTTTGTGTTTCTCCTTGAGGTTTTCCTATCACACTTTCTACGTCATTCACTCACTCTGACAGCCAGGCAACCAGCCAGCCAGTCACCATCTAAACATTCCTGTCTCCGCAAGCGCTGATCAGGGCAACCGAACTAAACTCAATAGAATCATGATGGTAATAGACCGAGACGCTGGTGTATATGCTGCGTTCAAGAAAGTATAGGCAGAGCAGGGTGGCAAATCGAATTACTGTAGGCAGCGCGTCGAAAGGCTGTCCCACCGTGAGAAGAGAAGGGGGGGGGTCGTCGCGTGGGCGCGGGCGGCCAAGATGACTGAACCAGATATCCAGATCCAGATCCAGATGTCGAGGGAGAATGAAGAGTGGAACATCACAGCGACAAACACGCACCTCAACAATTCACCACCTTGTTCAAGTCACGAACAGAAATGGACGTATAGAGGTAGTTTGGGTGAAACCGATGCACCGGGCAATTACTTAGATCTGTCATACGGACATTCATCTAATCACATATACACGCACGTACACCCACGGATATACACGCTCCTTCGCAGATTCCCGGCCAATCACTATTTCTCACGCCAACAGGTTCTCCGATAGAGACATCGAGAATCTGGTCAATTCATACTCACTCCGTTCAGACAAACTTAGACAAACTTTGGCTTCATCCCTTCCGCCCGGCTCTCGCTGAACTTAAAACATCCTTCATCATCCATCATGTCCTCGGATACCCAGCCACGAGCTGGTGCCTCCTCATCCTCCTCCACCGCCACCAAACCCCTCAAACCCCGTCCCGCCCGCATCCAAGTCTCCTCGACGCAAATCGACAAATCCTCCTCTGACTCCCAACAAAACACGGCGGGAGGCAAAGAATACAACATCTGGTACAACAAGTGGGCAGGTGGAGATCGTGAAGACTCGGGAGCGAATAAAGTGCATTCTCAGTCTAGGTGTGATGTGAAGAGAGATAGTGGGTGGACGCGAGCGGATGGAAATGGGACCAAGTATTGTTGTTTGTATTTTGCAAGGGGGTGTTGTCCGCTTGGGTGAGTCAGCCGAGCCGAGCCGTCAGACGAGGCGAGAATGTGATGTGATGTGATATGATTTTGATAAGATATGAGGCGAGGCGAGGCGAGAGATAAGCTGCAGGGACAGGCCAGTCGAAGGCAGAAGATGCAAAAGAATAATGGACTTCGGAGAAAGAACTCGGACCGCGCGAGACAGACGAAAGCTGACCACGTATTCTTTCCTTTCCTTCCTTGCCGTGCATCGTCGCCCGCTGTCTTTGCTCGAATCCGTTCTGTTCTGCTCTTCTTGTTCGCTTTTGGGGCCTTCTTGATTGCTTATTAAAACGTCCGGACAGACGGGAATGTAAATACTTGCATCGTTTACCCCTTTCGAACCGTGAGTCTAGCAATACCCTTACATGCGCCTCCATTCTATCTTTTCTAGGTCTTCTTCTCGCTTCGTCTTTCTGACCCTATCTACCTTGACCCTGTTGACATCTCTCTCACGCCCAACGCCCAATCGACCGATCGACCGAATCTCATACTGCATCTCATATCCCCTCGTCATATCCCCTGCCAATCACTATTCGGTTCAATTCGGCTGCCTCTCGCCTTGCTCCGTGTGTACACGCTCGGCTTCGCACTCCTCTCAGACCAACTCCCCGACACCTCTCTCGACTGTTTCGCACGTGAGAAACACGCCGACTACCGTGACGACATGGGTGGTGTCGGTAGTTTCGGACGTCAGAATAGAACGTTGTATGTTGGCAAGATGCGAGAGGGAGCAACAAAGGCGGAGACGGAAGAGATGGTTAGGAGGCATTTCGGGGAGTGGGGGGAGATTGAGAGATGTGAGGGTCTTTTTTTTATTGACCGGTCTTCTGTCCTTTCTTCGATGCTTCCTATCTTTGTTTTCGCTTTTCCTTGCCCTCATTTCCTTCTTTTCCTTTTTCTCAGTCGTCCTGGCCTACCCATGCTGATCATCCCGAATGTTTTTCTCGTCATCTTTCGATGTCGTCTTGCGTTCTCGTCTTTCTACCTTGCCTCCCCCCACCCCGGCTGCCTAATCTCTAATCTCTAATCTCGAACCCTCTACTCGCACTCGCCTCACAGTAAACATCCTCCACAACCGTGGTGTCGCCTTCATTACCTACTCCAACGAACACTCTGCTTCATTCGCAAAAGAAGCCATGTCGAACCAGTCTCTGGACTCCTACCCGACCGAGATCTTAAACGTGCGTTGGGCGACGGCTGACCCGAACCCTGTCCAAAAGCGAGCAGAGAAGAGACGGTTGACGGACTTGGGTACTGAGGGAATAAAGGAGAGTCTGGAGAGGAATCGGAGAGCGCTAGAGGCTGTAGGAGGAGTGGTGGATGAAGAGGAAGAGGAAGTAGGGAGGGCATATGAGGCGTTGGAGGAAATGGATCAGCCGTTGAAGAAGCAGAGAGCGGAGAGGAGGGATGGTGAGGGTTCCGGGATACTAGGTGGAGACGCATTAGAAAACATCAAGTACTTTGCAGAGATTGCAAGAGCGCAACAAGCAGAGTTGAACAGGATTGCCGCGACTACGAGTTCGACTCCAGCAGGATCGGCAACAACATCGGCAGGGGCGGGGTCCAACGGGACCAAAGTTGGACTGGGTGCATTGGGTGATTATGGGAGTGACAGCGATAGCGAGTGAATCGTCGTATTGCATTACGTTGCAGGGCATTGCAGGGCATTGCAAGGCAGGGCATGGAACACGGATAACATCTATGATAATAATATGATCGGATGGTTGTTTCCCTCCTCTTATTCTCTTTTTTCGTGATCCCAAGACTGAAGTGCAATTTTTAAGTCAATAGATGCACGGGATACCAGACTTATTGAACCAAGCAGTATGGGGGAGGAGGAAGGGGAATAGGGTTGGGATGTATCGATCCCCTCGACTTGGAGTGTGCCGATTAGGAATGCTATCGAGACATGACTGAATGGAGACAAGGAGCCCGCAAAGACATCCACTCTGTGAAATTTGTTCCTTCTCCCAGGTTCTCTGCTAGTACGGTATCAGGAGTCCTAAGTACTCCTTACTTGCCTAGGAACGGTCGATGAGGGTGGTCAAGGTGATGAAGATGATGTTGATGGTATGGTGTCGCGTGTCGCGTGAGAGGGGCCCACTGTGGGGGATGTGATGTTGGCGACATGGCATGGTTTGCATGACGTGTACATTGAACTCTGGCCCCCGGCCCTTGGGGATTAGGTAATTCACTGCCTCACCTGCTTGGGAGTGTGGCGCGGCGCAGATCCCCGACTGCACGCACCGCTCGCCTGCCAACTCAAAAAGTGAACGATAAGAGCCACTGCCTCACCATCACATGCTCCACAATGACTGTCACCTAACGATGATCATCATTTTCAACCATCATTAGGGCATCACCGTCATCATTTAATCGGGCATGCAGCAACAGACAGCTCATGTTGACAAAATATGATACATTCGAAGGATAGATAAAGTCAAACGCCACAAAATAGCATTCAAGATAGGACAGATAACGATGACGATGATGACGATAATGGTCATTCTCTCTCCTTTGCCATCCGTGTAGCAACACCCGATACATTCCTCTCTTCGAAGGAGAAGCGCCAACCCAATAAAGGCACAAACAAAAGGGGTGGGACAACCGGACGAACGGCATACCACCGTTCCTCTCGTGCATCATGCCACCCTCCGCTACCACACCCACCAGCATCACCAACCCTTCCGCCTCACATCTTCCTCGTCGTCCTCAGCCTTGTTTATCATGTAAAGCCTCAAAAGTACGCTGTGACGAACTGAAGCCTTCTTGTTCGAGGTGCCTCCGTCGGGATCTCAGGGGTGGAGCGAGCAAGACTGGAAGTGTTTCGCAGTCTTCTCCGACATCCACTTCAACTTCCTCTCCCGCCTCTACCTCTTCTTCGACTACACCCACACCCACACACAATGTCACATCCTGCATCTATCCCTCTCTCTCCTCCCTTGCCTCTTCAAACCTTCTCCCTCCAGGCCGACTTCGTCGACCTTATTCCAAAAGCACGAGTGGGTGTCTGGCATGCAAAGTGCGGAGAGTGAAATGTGGAGAAGAACGGCCAAGATGTGAAAGATGTCGGGTGAGAAGAGAAAAAGAGGGCGAAGAGGCGGAGGAATGTGTTTATTCGGTGCAGCCGCAGTCCCCATCTCCCTTGTATGACAAGCAACATCAACAATCAACAAAACTGTCTCTTCCTTCTCATCAATCGTCGACGACCGCACAGGCATACCCATTATCTTCGTCGGCATCACCCTACTCTCCATACTCCCCAAACTCCCCAAACTCTCCATTAATCGCAGCCTTACCGTTACCGTTACCGTTACCGTTACCGTTACCGTTATCGTTTCCTTTGCAATTTCCGTCATCGTCCTCGTCGTCGTCTTCGCCGTTTCCTAAGTTGGTTCCGATGTCGTCGAAGTCGGAGAGATCGTCGGAGCCTGGGACTAGCAGGACGCACGCGACGGACGCCATGAGCGCATGGAGGTTGAGAAGACACATATCGCCAAGTCGGAAAACGACGGAATTGAACGACGTCGGTCACAATTTGGACCACAGCCACATCAACGATGACGATCACGATCACGACGACAACCCCGACCATGGTCCAAAAGAAAGAGTTAGAGACAGACACAGTAATAACAACAGGAGCGGAGAAAAAGGCACTAAATTCGGAAATGAGCAACATGTACCGTTCCCTCTTGACGTCCCGATGGATGTGTCAGAGGGAACAGCAGCCGCCGCGATCGAGAGCACGGTGCCCAATTCCGACACCGGCACCGCCACCAATGACAAGCATGTCAATCAGGTCAATCATGTCAATCATAAGAGCAAAGCCAATATACAGGAGTTTGGGTTCGGATTTGGCTTTGATTCAAATGCTGGGTCTGGATTGATTTCTCGGTCTGGATCTGGCTCGAATCCTGGGGCTGTCTCTGGCCCAGAACCTGCGATAGGCTCAAAACCTGCAATGGGATGTAGGAATTCCGCAGCAATCCCTGTGGTGAACTTGAACTCGACGCCAAACTCAACGGCGAGTTGGAACCCGCTGATGATGGATATCGATATGGCAATTGCTGGACCCGGTCCGTCGAGTCTTGCCCATTCTCAGAGTCGATATAATCAGCAGTACCAGGAGAAGCAACATCAACAGCAACAGCAACAGCAGCAGCAGCAGCAACATCGAGAACGAGAACGAGAACGACATCGGCAACGACACCGAGAACGAGAACGAGAAGAGGAGTTTCGACAACAGCAACATTTACAGCAATCGCTACTGCAACCAGAACGAGAATGGCCCGTATACTCCCACCAGAACGAAACAAGCTTCACTGGGTCGACTGAATCATTTTTGGGTATTGAGAAGGGCGGAAATCGCAATCGCAATCGCAATCGCAACAATCACAATCACAATCGTGATCACAATCTCGGTCTCAGTCTCAATTTCGAACTAGGTATACACGTCGATGACTTCAACCGATTTGTTGATCTCGCCGCAGAGACTACGAGAGAGCAAGAGATCATGCAAATGGACGGTGCAGATGAAAAGGAAGACGAAACGTATCAACATACCGATATGAACGCTACTTCTCAGGCACTTGCGATTCCCGGTCTTCAGAACGACTCGATCAAGCGCGGCCAAAATAGGAATTCGGCGCAGACACATAAACAATCCGGTCAGCTTTCTCTGTCTCACACCCTCGACGCCATCATCGCCGGTCGTCGCTTTGACGTGAATGAGCTGCAAGCATTCTTCCCCGACGCTGAGCAACGGCATATCTTCGCCCATTTCCTGAACGAGACTGCGGATGTGATCATCGCTGTCCCGACTGCTCGTCACCAGAATCCATGGAGACACAACTTTGTGAAATTCGCTGTGGGATTACCCTCTGGCCAAGACATCGTGCACGATGCATTCCGACTTGGACTCCTTAGCCTCGCTAGCTTTGACATGGGTTACAAATTATCACATTACCTCTCGAAAGAGGATGACAACGTGATGTACGAACGTTCTCGCCGACAAAGACAAAAAGCGATCGATTCTCTTGAAATCGCAAGGATCCTCGGCAAATTCAGTCGTGATCTCGCGGCAGCAGATCTCGCCATAGGAACCGTTATTAGTTTGGCGATAAGAGATCGGCTGGCGGGGGCGGAAGATTTCGAAATTCCACTCAAAATGGCCATTGACATCGTGACGAGTTATGGTGGGCCAGAGATATTCATCGCTTTGGACCCAACACCGACGAGGAGGTTCTTGATCGAACATTTGGCTTGTATCGAGATGATCGGTGAGTCACTCATCGGTCGCCTCGTCCTGGCCACGTGCACATATCGTTAGCGACACCTGCTGATCCCTTTGTCTCCTGCTCTTCCCACCCCCAGGCTGCCTTATGACCTTAAAAATGCCGCGACTGCTGACCCCGAACTCAATATGGCTCACCGGCGGCCACGATATCCTGCACGACGAAGACCATCTTCAAGTCGTCTACAATCTCGATCGACACCTCTTCCAATTCCTCGCTCGAAGCTACGAGTTAATCGAACAGAAGCGGCAAGTCGAGGCACTCCAGAAGGTAATCGATTCAGTACCTCATCTGGATGTCCTGAAAGGTTATCAAGAAAAAAATGCAGAGATGATCAACACCGCACGCTCGCTCTTGGTAGAAACGCGAATGTTGAAAAATATGATGCTGGTGAGTGCAGTTTGTTCGGTCATCGTACCCTAAAAGTTTCCTGAAAATATCGGATCTGGGTTCCCCGCGTCTGTGACCCGAGCCTTTCCGTTGACTTGACTTCGCTCGTGTATTTGCTTGATCAGATGACCCCGGTGCCCAGACGAGTAAGCATCAGGAGCTCTTTCTATTTCGCAAATCACGCCCCGCGACTAGACCTCTCATTGCCTATGTCATAATCGTGGCTCTTGTTTTTCTCCACTTTACAGGTAATCATCGGCAACGTGATCTTCCACGCCGTAACAGGTGAGTCTTACTGATGATATTCTCCGCAGAAAGAAGCTAACCATCCCCCCCCCCCCCCCGGCCATGATTCACGTCGATCCTGTCTCATATTACACATACAGAGCTCTGGATTCGCTTCGAGATCCTCATGGAATGCGGGCAAAGCTCACAAATCGAGGAGACAATTGGTGACATACTCGATCTCGTGGAAGATGCGCTCGCTCAGAAAATTTACAACGGGTGAGTGAGGAATCGCCCCTCGGGATTTCACTCCTGTTTGACTCCCATCGCTTTCTATCCACCATTTTCCGATCCGGACACTGACTGATCAGACATCTATCCGCTACAACTTCCAATAGCCTCCTCTTGCCACTGAGTCTCGCGGCGGGATACGCATTCGGCGATCAACGAAAGCGAGCGATGTTACTCCTCGAAGCATTACGCCCAAAGAGCTATCTCGACCATGCACTCACGACTCGACTGGTCCAGTTCTTCTGGAAAATCGGAGATGCACAAATTGTGTTGACATATGATGAATGGTGTATGCGATTGAGGGAAGCAGGTTGTTTTGCTCCTATCTTTTGAGTAGTGCGTCGTTACTGTATGTTATATCACACTGTATGTATCCCGATACCGATGGTCCTTTCCTTGTCCTTTTCCTTCGCCTTTCGGCCAATCGAGGCACCTCCTGACCCCTAACTGTTCCAGATTGCTGACCATCCTTTGGTCTTTCTTTGTTGGCTTTCGCTCATCCGTGGCAGAGTAGGGCCAATGAATGTTAAAGCATATTACATACAGGAGCTCATCTGAGAGATCGTCTTCAATAACTTTGAGGTACAGAACTCAACCTTCCAGATCAGAATCATATCACCGTAGACCGCTTTCAAGCGACCCACCTTCAAAAGGAGTAGTAACTCTCAGAGCACTTCTTTCTTATCTTTCCTTGAACATCGGACGAACAAAGCCAAGCTAGTCCAACATTGGGTGCAGTCATTGAGGTGCATCCCTTTATTCGCTCCTGAGATTTCTCCTTGAGGTCCTTAACCTCCTTTCCATCCCGTGTTGGACAAGGACGTCCCTCGCTCACACACGTTCTCTTTCCGTTCATTTTTTACTTGGTGGATGATAGCGAGTTGTCCCATTGGATCCTCAATAGTTCAGTAGAAGCGTAGAATATATCTACCCATCGAGAGTAGTCGGTCACCCCTCTGGTCAACAAGTCTGCGCGACCTGCCTGTGAAAATCTCGATGATTCATATCTGTCCTCGTCGGTCGACCAAAGTCATCTTTTCACTACATCGACATTGACGTTAACTATGCCAAACTCGCGCGATATGACTTCCGCCGAAGAGGACAAGCACGATCTTGAGCTGTTGGACTCTGGGAAGAATGACTCTGCCATCCATGTCGAGGATATTTTCTCTGGACCGTTGCCTCACCAAATCGAGGAAGACAAAGGGTCTTCGGATTCTTCAGTTAACCGATTCGACCACAAAAAAAAGCCCTCTAAGATTCAAGTCAAAGCGAAAGAGGTGTCTACCGAGACGTTGCATTGCAAGTCGACGAACGACGTCGAGCTCAATCCTGAAGAGCATGTTTGGGGTATTTCCAGCAAAAGGGAATGGTCCTTTATGGTGGGAATCTGCGTTCAAATGTTCCTTTGTGGTGAGATTGCCAGTTTCTTTCTCATCAGAATTGGATATTCGCTCACGGAAAGATCTCCAAAGTCTTCGATCTCCAGCTGACGAGAAAGAAAAGTGTGTGTGTTTGTGGCTACTTGACAGGATGGAATGACGCCACAACTGGTCCTCTACTTCTTAGAATGCAATCACATTATTCGGTATCCTATACCATCATCTCTTTGCCCTACGTCGCCAATCTTGGGGGATGCTTAGTGGGCACGGCGTTGTGCGTGTATCTCAACGACTGGGTCGGGATTGGTACAGTCATGGTGCTTGGAGGCATATGTCAGGTGAGATCGCGGTTGGCTGCAAGAGAGACTTGTTGGATGGATCGCCATTGACTGAAGCAGGAACGTCCTCTGTTCCGTTTGTCTTCTGGCCAAATAACCTCAGATCATCGCCTTCAGCATCGAGTCGATTGCACCTCCGTTTCCAGTCTTTGTCCTGGCGTACGCCTTGTGTGGATTAGGCAACATGATACAATTCACACAGGCCAACGGTTTGATGTGTCACATACGTGGTCTCACCACGAAGCTGAGTGTGTCACATGCAATTTATGGTGAGGATAAGAGATCGATTGTCTTCAACGCGCCACCCCTATTCCGGGAACTAATAATCATTCCTTTCTTGCTTTTTACATGACTCCGAATAGGCGTCGGAGCGGTTAGTGCGCCACTTGTAGCAACTCAATTTGCCAAAATGGAAAAGAAGTGGCACTACGTCTTCCTCTCTTCCGTTGGGATCGCCCTCGTCAGCACATCTTTATCTGTTTTCCTCTACCGTTTCAAAAGGATAGAGGTACTGCTTAACATCCCTCCTTTCGAATATACGAGCAAGGAAACCTCGAGTCCGACTACCGATGCGCCATCCTCCTCCTCCAAGTCATGGCAGGTCATGCGACACCCGATTGTCCAGCTGTTGGCGATTTACTCCTTTTTCTATGTAGGCGTCGAAGTGACTGTAGGTGGCTGGACTCCCGCCTATCTGCAAGTCAACCGTGGTGTTGGCAACATGGCAGGATACGCAGCTTCCGCATATTATGGTGGATTTGTGCTTGGAAGGCTTTCCCTCATCGTCCTCGCCAAATGGGTAAGTTTCTCTTCTTGCCCCTACTTTAATCGGTACAGCGTCGACGTCATGGAATTGAACTGGTATAGCGGCTGGGAGGAGGCGAAATTATCGAGAGTTGGAACCGGAAGGTCATTGTCGGGGGTTTGGGGTCTCCCGACGTCGATCGTAGACATGCGAGAACGTCGAGCGTTGGATGTTCGGTGGAATGAATGTTAACATTCGAACGCCTACGTCGGGGGCGGAAGTGCTAGGCAATGTCGACACGTTGCTTACCTGCTGAATTTTCCATCTCTCCCCTTTCGACTGCATTAGGTGGACAAATACAAGCTTGTCGTCGTCCTCGTGATCCTCTGTGCGGGATTTGAAGTCTGCGTGTGGCAAATCCCCTCGACTATCGGCGTCTTTGTATCACTAGCATTCGTTGGCTTCTGCCTGGGACCATTGTTCCCGATCATAGTCTGTGTTGCGTCGGACTTGCTGCCTGGTTGGATGGTTTTCGGTGCTGTCGCTTGGTTATCCGGGTAAGTCGCAAAGAGGACCATATGAGAGGGACGACGGACGGAATGCTGACTCCAACTCCACACTGGTACCTGTTTCTGCGTCACACATATTACATTCCTCTCCCCTTCTTTCTTCCTTCTTTATACGCACATAGCGGCGGGCACGCTGGAGCGGCCGCCTTCCCCTTCATCACTGGTGCCACGGCGACCCGCGTTGGTAGTCCTTGGGTTGTGCAGCCTATTCTCCTGGCAACGATAGGTTTGACATTGGTCTTTTGGGTCGTTGTCTTGTGGGTTGGTAGGAAGAAGCTGGCCGGGCCAGTCTTCCCGATGTTCAGCCGGGGTGAGAATCCGGTCGATGGCACCACCACTCCCGGTCGAAAAAGTATGTCGACAAAGGGAGAGTCGGAGAGGGAGTTGAGCGCGAACGTCTAACCAAGAGATGTCGTGGTCGCGGGACCCCCTCGTGGCTTCGGGTGATACACGATTCTGAAGGAGGTAGCGATCTGCAGGTTGTATTATTTCTGTCCTAGGGATAGGAATCGGAGTTATTGATCGTTTTCACACGATATCATTCCATATTCTGAGTGTCATTATCCCGAAGCTAGGATTTCCGTTAAACATGTACAAAACGAAGCAAAACAAAACAAGTCTAAGTGCAAGAAAAGAACGACGCAAAACAAAACAAGTCTAAGTGCAAGAAAAGAGAAGAGAGAGGACAGAGGAAGATAAACGATGACTCCGAACAAGACCTGGAAACAATGTACGGAAAGAGAATGGAAACTTGAAACAAAGGAAAAGACCGGATTAAGAGACAACGGTGAGATCCGAGATACCAGGAAGGATACGGGAAAAGAAACAGAAATAGGAACAGGAATAGGAATAGGAAGGGGGCGTCACCGACGCTCTTCTTGCGTGTATGAGAGAGTCGGGCTGCAATGGCATGCGATGTTGATCGAGATCGTAATTGTTAATAGAGACGAGTCCCGTAATTTGGCGAAGATTTGTTCTGTACACGAACTCCGTTGCCCTTCATGTCGAGCGAGATCTAATCCATTTTAGACGTCGGCCTTCTCGAAAACAAGCGAAGACCCATAACGAGTTGATATCTTGAGGCTCAGATCAGACCCTGACCGGCAGTGGCCTCTCCAAAACGATAACTGCATTCGCATTCTTCGATTCCGTCCCCATAATAGGTCTCTCGCCTCCTAGATCTGACGGACGGATCGTGTCCCTTCTCAAGTTCCCACCGATGCCGATCTCACGGCCGGAGGTGTTCAGCGACGACGGCGACGTCTCATAGTCGCTGTCCATTCGATTCGCGCTATTGAATGCGAACCCTTCTTCACGTATGTATTGACCGACATTGTTGCTGTCATTGGTGTAACCCGATGATAGACTCGAGGGTGAGTAAGGTGGTGAGAGTGCTGGACTTGATGTCTCCCCGTCTGAGGAGTCACAGGAGACCGATGAATCGGATGGCAGAACTCCACCGTTGAGTGACGTATCGTCTGATGATGTAGAGATTTCAGAGCTGATGGAATTGGTCCGAGTAGGAACATTTGGTGTTGATGTTTCTGCGGCCAGGGGGTCATGAGGCGCGAGAGTCAGGTATGGTGATGGTGATGGAGATGGAGAAGGGGATGGTGATGGGAGAATGGATATGGGTGGTGAGTCATCGATGTTGATGGATCTAAGGTTCGAGTTCCAATTGGCCGAGGACTTTGATGATGAATGAAGTCGATCTGGAAGCAATTCTTTCCTTTTCTTGTCATCCTCGATCTCTGGCCCCATTCCCTCACAGCGCTTGGCCAATGATCCCATCCTTTTCGACAAAGTACTCGTCCTCCGTCGTCGTGTGGATGTGGAACCCGTTGTGGATGACGCTATCCCTTTCAGTTCGGTCACGACCGCCTTCTTCTTCACCGGTGGGCTCCTCGGTAACCGAATATCTCTGAACCTCAGCCCCAGCATCCTAGCAATAAGGTACGCGACGAGATCCAGTCCAATCGCGACTATGAAAGGAACCGCGAGCATCCACCCGGCAAGACGGAAGAGAAAAGGTATGGGTGCGAGTGACGAAGGCAAAGGGGGTTCCCACCACCAAATTGAGATTTGGGAACTCAAAGGGAGAGTACGGATTTCGGAAATCGTGAGTCGTCGGGTACGTTTTTGTCGTCGTTGGAGAGTGCGTTGATGGTGGATGAGGTGGGACGGTGACTTGTTGTCTTCATCTTGGTCTTCTTCAGAGTCGGAGTCGGAGTCAGTGTCAGTCGTTATAACCATCCGCTCAATCTCAACCTCGACGTCGACCTCCATCATCTCCTCTTTCTTGATCTCCATTACGGCCCCATTCTCTGAATCAGCGTACAAGCTGTCCTTCTCTGTCTGAAGCTCATCGACCGGGGATATATAAGATCCTAGATTGTGTGGAACCTCGGAAGCTTTAGGATGCACGTAGACCGTCATAGAAGTCGAGAGGGAGGTATACTCGGTGTGGGTGTGGGCGTGGGCGTGGGCGTGCTCAGAAGGGAGTGACGGAGATGCGAGCACCGAACTGGACGAATGTACGGCACCGACAAGGCAGACGAGGAACATCGAGATCAGGAGTCGATGGCGAAGATGATGGCGATGGCTATGACGATGACGATCACGATCACGATCACGATCACGATGAAGACGGGTTGTTGGCGTCGACGGGAGTGTGGGTGCGAGTGTGGGCGTTCTTGAGATTTGCGGCGACCGCGAGTGAGCCTTCTGTCTCATTCGTGGTGACGCCGTTGCCGGGTGAGACGGAGAAGGAGATGACGAGAAGGGGGAGGAGGAGGAGGAGGAGGAGGACGAACCTCCACGTGTGTAGGACTGCATTTTTGGGGGCTCTTCTTTCTTTTTGACCTTGGCCTATTCGAATATTGGGATCGGAAGTGCTGGCTGAGTGTGGGCTCGGGCTCAGCGGAGGGCAAGAGACTGTCGAAGATGATAAGATGATGAGAGGATAAGATGTGGTCCGGGAAGGAAAGCAGAAACACAAGGCGTTCAGAGAGAGACGGATCGGAAAGTAAATCGAGCGGGAGTGAATGGCAAGAGCGAGGAGGATCTCTCAAATTCAAGATCGTCGAGATCGATGAGAACAGGGGAGGATACTGGGGGAGAGGCTTGGTCAGGGGGAGAACGAGAGCATCAAGATGGTCGCTTGAGAGGTCATGAGGGTGTGTTGTTCGTCGCTAATCTCGATCGTGCCGTTCCGTTTCGTGTCGTGTCGCTTCGTGCTGTATCGTGATGTCGTGCTTCGTCGTTTCGTGCTCCCGTTCTTCGTGACCTGTTCCCTTTCCTCGATGTATTCAACTCGAAAATCTGTTCTGTTCTGTTCTGTTCTGTTCTGTATCTTCTCCTCTCTTCTCTACTGATGTCCCCCTAACACTTCTTCTTCAATTCGTTTGTCCTCGTCCCGTCCGATAATTCGAATGTCAAATTTCGAGGCTTTCGTCCGTTCGTCCGTTCGTCCGTACTTGTTTGTATTTCCTATGGTGGGGATTGAATGGGATGGGACGATATGTGGTGGGTGGAAGAAAGCCAGAATATGAGATCGACGGGTGTGGAGCGTGCTGCCGAGCGCCGAGTAGGAAGTGTGAAGTAGGAAGTGTGAAGTAGGAACCAGGGAGAAGGAAGTAGGAAGTGGGGAGAAGTCGAATGTGGGAAACGTGGGACTGTGTGATGTGTGATGTGTGATGTGTGATGTTGGATGATGAGAGTGGAAGGGTGAGGGCAGTGTGATCGTACCGTGGGCGTGGGCGTGGGCGTGTGATCGCGCGCGTGTGATTTATCGTTCCAAATACGATGTGCAACGTGAAATGGGGATATTCGCGTGCGTCCGTGCGTCGTCGGCCTTGTTCCGTTCCGTTTCGTTCGTTCGTTCGTCGTCTCTTTCTTCACGCACGTTGGGGTCAAGAAAATTCGACAAACCCCAAGGAAAGGCAAGGAAAGGCGAGGAAAGGCGAGGAAAGGCGAAGGGAATGCAAGGCAAGGAATGCTTGGATCGCAATTGGCGATTAAGAATCCCTATACTCCCACTTGGCCGTCGTCGTCGTCGTCCGTCTTTTGGGTAGGCAGGGTGCAAGGAAGAGGGTTCAACTTTGAGAGAGTGTGCAGAACAAAATTGCAAAATGGCAAGCTGCAGCTGCCGCTGCGTAACAAGCCAACCTCCACGCGTGCGAGCTGTGTGTGAAGCTACGAAACGGCGAAACGCAACCGCAAATCGCAAATCGCAAATCGCGAATCGGAAAGAAAGAAACAAAGTCACAGAGGCGGCTCAGAGGTTTAAAGGGCTCAAATTAGTTCAAAGGTGCAATAGAGAAGAAGCCCCTCTGCCCCTTCTTTTCTTTTCTTTTCTTGTTGATGGGGAGTTTCAGTAGATCGCTCTGATCTGATCTGATCTGATCTGTTTTTGTTTTTGTTTTGTTTTTGTTTTGTATTGTTTCGGGTTTTTCATAGAAATAACGTCGATAACGTCGTTCGTTAGCTTTGACAGCGTTTGAGCTTGCGGCGCATGGAAACGTCAATCGTCAATCGTCGGTCGATAACGATCCCGGATCCTCGAAGGTAGACAGACAGATGGAGACAGTGAGAGATCGTGACGAGAGTGGTAACAAACGAAAACAATGAGGCGGATTTGCTGGCTACTCGCTACTCGCTGCTGGACATCGAGAGTCTCGATAGGATAGACTGGATGGATGGATATTGGGGATTCACGAAACCGAACGAACGGAATGAACTGCCTGCCTGATTGCCTTCCTGCCTTCCTGCCTTGCCTGCCTGTCCGATTGCGTTACCCCAGTCAGTTCGGTGTTCCTGTGTCTGTTTCTCTCGCTAAACCCAACACACCTGGCGCCCCCTCTGTTTCCCGCTCGACCCATTGGCCCCCCTCCCAAACCTCTCCTCTCGCCCCTTCACTCTCCCCCCCCCCCCCCCCCCCCCCCCCCCCCCCCCCCCCCCCCCCCCCCCCCCTTCTCTTCTCCCTCCCCCCCCCCCCC